>KE598560.1:305832-357481 GCA_000444155.1 Cladonia macilenta KoLRI003786
AAGGAAGACGAGGGTCAATGATATAGATGGAAGGTGCCTTTAATCAGCTTACAAATAACAGTGCGAAGATGGAATCTGAGATGTCGTACGGTGCATAAGTGTATACTGTAGTGCTACATCATTGCCTAAGGTAGGATATACTCCTTTCCGTAAACCAAATTTCCCACCCAAGTACAGGACTCGCATACATCGTATCTTCAGGACCTTACAATCGACGCCTCATCTTTACAAACTCAAAAGCATGCCAAATTGCCCAATTCGTCCTAACACCCCGCTATGCAAGAAGATCCCTCCCAAACCCATACATAAAACATTGATTAACTTATCCAACTTACACGTCCTTCCTCCCCTCCATCTCCACCCCACTCTCCGTATCCGGCGTCGCACTCCCCGTCTCACTCCCAACAAAATCCCACTCTCCACTACCTTCCTGACTTTTTTTCCTCCTCTTCCCCCTCTCCTGCATCGCACCCCTTATCTTCTTACTAACCTCATCAAACGACTCCTTCGAATTCAACGCACTGAACGCCTTCACCGGAAATCCCGCACTGCCAGCTAACCCGCCTTGAGAGCTACTACGGCTACGACTGCGGCTAGGAGGTCGAGAGGCAAAGAGACCGATGTTGCCAAGATTTTTGAAGGATTCGTTGCGGGGGAGGTAGCCTTGGGTGGAGGAACCACCGGCGAGGTCGGCGTGGGCGGTATTTACGTTGCTTGCGGGTGGAGTCCCGAAACCGAAGCCGGAAGGTGTTCGGGTGTGGAGGGGTGACCGTGGGGATTGGGGTTCCTGGGCTATGCCGTTACGGAAGGGGTCGGCGATAATGCGGGCGGAGTCGAAGTCGGGGAACATTTCTGGACCGAGGGTATTGATTACTTCGGTGACTTCCCGCGAAAGGGTGGCGCGCGTTTCGCGGAGCTTGACGAGCGTGTTGGCGGAGGTTGGGTTGAGTGAGAGGAGGAGAGGGCGGAGGGACTTGAATATGTCCATGCCTACTTCTCCGAAGCGGAGGGCGGCGAATGTGATTATGGGGAAGATGATCCAGCCAACGACAAAGATCATCCATAGTGGGACCCACTCGGGTACATAGCCTTGGACTCGATTTTCATAAGTCCACCAGGTCAGCAGAATAGTGTACAGCCAATAAAGGGCTGGCGCAAATCCCATAGCGACCAGAAGCTTCCAGGTGGCCATGACGTCCCGTCCCTGCAATTTTACGGTCGAGGCTGCGAGGGCCTCACGGGACTTTCTGATTGAAATGAGCTTAGTAGCAATGAAGACCGGCCCAAACAGAATGAGGCCGGGAAGAGTTCCAATGGCCAAGACACCAAGTTTTCCCAGCCTGTAGATGAGTGTGAAGACGACCTTGATGGCAGAGAATTTCGCGTATTCGACTTGGTGGTCTCGCACATTCAGAAGACGAAGTTGCTGGTTGTAAGCGGCGACATGCTTTTTGAGACTCACAATTCTAGGATCGTCTTTGTAGTGCGTATATCCCTTTACGAGCCGTCGGTTGAGCTCCACTATGATAGGTAGAGGAAGCTTCTTATGGGTAGGATTGTACAGCCGACGAGCGGCTTGAATCAACTGCCACGTTGTCAATATTGCCTCACGAAAACAAACAGCACTTGTACTCACCATGAGAGTGTCATAATCGGGGCTGGTAACTGTCACTGCTACTAAAGCCTGATAGATAGTCTCCAACAATTGTCGGGTTGCCTCACGTCTTTCATTTTTCTTGTACAATTCCACAAGTTCTTTTGGGATCTCAATAGGCGGCCCAAATTCCACAACAGCTCGTGACCTAAATTTGTGGGCGTGAAAGTAGTTCATTCCGCACGGTACGATCTTCAGGTCACAAGTTGGATTAGATGATAAGGTTCCAAGAGCCATTATGGCGACGCCGGCTACATATTCGTAAGCGTATTCACCTTTTCTCTTAAGGAGGGGGGACATTGGACGTACCCTTTAGGGGAAGAAGTTCTGTTCTGTCATGACTGCCACCCTCTGGGAAGATACCGACACAGCCACCCAAACGAAGCCTCTGAAAGACAGCGTCGTAGACTTTAGATTGGTCTACCTTGGGAGCCGTTTTGTATTTCGTTCCCTGAAAATCCTGCACTTTCTCCGCATCGGCGTTATCCCTTTGAGCATCTCCATTCTCTCCTCTTTTTCCAGTGAGCTGCTGGATTGCTATATCGCCCTTGAACTCTTTCTTCAACTTTATTTCCTCGTTTCCATGAATTTCGAGGATGTCCGCACTTGCCGCAATCCCATTGACGTTGGGTAGAACAAGCAATCCCCCTACCTCACACTCGGTTTCAAACCGGGTACCAACACCCCGAACTAAGAAAGGGTCATTTTTAGGATCTGGCATATATATCCTGCCAGTCGCAGGTTTCGTGCTATCCAATGCTCTCCCCACAGGTACGGAGCCTGCCCAATTCGCCAAAGTCCCAATGAACCTTCTTCGCATGGATTTTTCCGCAATAAGCCAAGCGACACGTCGGCCTGCTTCCATTTTGATAACACGCATGAGAATTAGGGGGTCCACGAACTGTAATAATTAGCATTAGATGGCTTTTGTGGGAGGTCAATTGCAAGGCTACTCGCCTGATTTGCATGAGGGGCTACAACGAATATGACGGGACCTCTTCTGGGTATTTTCCACGATCCTCGTGGGTGCACTTCTCTGAAGAAAAGATCTATCAATATCGACAATGTCCATAGTATGAGATCATAGACCCAGGGGTTCATAGGTATTATTTCTTTTTCCGCCTCCTCTTCTCCTTTTTGGTCCGGCATCTTGGCCGGGCTTTTCTCCATCCACCACCTCTGGACCTCCTTCCCAAATCCTATTCTTTGCAAGCCACAGCGTCTTATGCAATGAAACCTTGTCTAAATGGGCCTTAGCCCGGGAGAGTATAGTAATTGTAGGGAATGGGTGTTTGTCGAACGAGAAGGTGGAAATTGTCTTGGTTGGACAAGCTTGCTCTTCCAGCTTTGGTAATAGAGTGGTAGAGACCTAAGATGGACGACAAAGGGTTTGGAATAGGATGAAAGCGTGATTAGGTACTCAATCGTGGCCAAAGCTTTGGTGCGTCAGAGACGCATGGGTGGGCAGAGAGCTTGGTAAGGAGTCAAGCTCTGGCTAACATTCCGCATACACTAGCGGATAAGAGTGGTTATTTCCTGGTCTTGCAACCCGTGAGTAGTAGCTGGCGTGGTAGAGAGACCAGGTGGTAAAGTAACGAATTCCCCACGGGGAATTCCTTAGTTCTGGACCCGCACGTCACAATGCCACGCGCCGTAAAGTCCGTGCCAAGGGCCACAAGCCCAAGAGCTCAAACCTCCACATCGCCTCTAGTGAGGAGCCTCTACGAACATGAAACAAGTAGAACAGGTCTTATACGGCAATGTGTTATATCTATAGCTACAAACATTTCAACAACGCTAAGTCCATTACCCTTCCTCGTCCCAATCTTCCAGCAGTTGTTTGAAAGAGAAGGGTTCAAATGGAATCCCATCTCCAATGAAATGCTTGCTCATGGCTTCCACCCAGTGTAATCGCAAGCTGTGCAACATAGCGCTTGTCCCCTCCATAACGCAGAGGATAGCTATTGTCAGGAAGAACCAGAGGTAGAAGAAGACCACAACCATAAATGCTCCCAGTACACCCGTACTTCCGAATGCAATACCAATCGTCATATTCCAAAGGACGACAGAGAGTTGTTGATGTGCAAGTGACAAGGCCCAAAGCCGGAGGTAGGAGGCAGTGTGGGAGACACAATTCAGGCAGAATTCGATGGTGTGGATCGTTTGATGGATCATGACCTCTGAAAACTCGAACTCTTCGTGTTCTTCGTTGCCAATATCCTCGGTAATCATCGCATTCGCCTCATTATCAGAACCCATGCTGTCTCGTGCTCCATTCAAGGTTGTACCGTCCTCATCGTCTCCATCAAGCGCGCTGAATCTCGATGTTTCGCCAATGCCTCGATAACCTAATGCGCGAGCCTTGTTGTTTTCGTACCGCAAATACAGCGGTTTTAGGAGCAGCAGGATTGGCACACAGATCACGGCAATCAGTAGAAGTATGACCTGGACAGCCGCTTGCCCTCGGTAGAGCTGCTCATCGACCTTGCCGGGCTGAAGGAACATATAGATCAACATGTTCAGTAGTCCTGGAGGTGGTTTGTCAATTGCATACCAGTCTACGCACCACTTGTAAATGATGGTAAAGACTAGATATCCAAAGATCGATTGGAAGAAGACCATACCCGGAACAAAGTTGCCCCATATGTCGATAGGTGATTTGAAGTGACGAGCGTTGATGTAGGAGAGGCACAAAGAGTAAGTCATGTGAGTCCAGCCCATCAATATACTCAGTTTCATCTTGAAACTATTCGAGAATAGTAAATCGTTGTCAGCCCCGTGCCAGCGCCAGTCCAGTCCAAATGGATACCTGTAAGTACCATTCAGGTGGGCCTCGACCGTTTCTCCTTCATTGAAATCAGAAGGGTATTGCCATTGGCTAGGAAACAGCGTCAAAGATTTCGAGAAAGCATCGTTGTAGATAAGGCCTGTGTAGATCGAGAAGATGCCCATCATAAGCATGATGTAGCGTCCGTAGAAAGCCATTTGAACGAGCTCATTCAATTTTGTTTTCGACATGGTGTTTTCGAAGTAGATCATGGCGAGAGCAGCGCAGAATATGATGATGCCGTGTCCGAAGTCTCCAAACATGACGGCAAAAAGGAACGGGAAGGTGACTATAGTCGGCAGACCTGGATTGACCTCGGTATACTTAGCAGTTCCATACGCATCGATAATCGTTTGGAAAGCTTCCGTAAACTTGTTCTTGACATTGTATGTAGGTGGTGTTTTTGAGGTCTTGATTTGGTTGACGATGGTTGGTACGGACATGCCTGCCCGATCGTTGACGTCTTGTAATGTTGATTTAATTAGGGATAATGAGTTCGTTGGACACCAGGCTTCCGCTACCAAGGTTTTCCGTGCTTGATCGTACGAGCAGCGATTCAATGTTTCATATACAGCCTTCTCCTTCTTTATGACAATCATCCACGCTACCAAACTCCTAGCGATCTGTGTGAGCTCGGCGTCCAGGGTACGTTTGGTATTATTCAGAACGCTTGCCAAATCGCTTAGCCGGGTATTGACTTCGTGGATCTGCTCCCGGCGAAGTCCACTATTTTCATCGACACTGTACAAATCCGCCCCCAGCGACTCCGATATCTTACGAATCTTAGCAATAACTTCCTTCCCGTGAGCAAAGATGACGAAAACATTCTTGTGGATCTCCTCATTGTCCGTGGGGTCGATGATTGGCTTCGGTATCTCAGACTGGTTCATGTACAGATTACCACGTAGAGTCCTCCAAAGGATCCGTTCGAACGCTGCGATCCGTCCTCGAGGTATGACCCCAGCTACGAAGCCGATGTTCATGACCGAAAGCGATTGTGGCCCTGAGGCATCTCCATTTTGACCTCTAGCCTGCTGCTCGACATCCTGTAACAGTGGTGCCTCATCGTCGTCATCGGTCGATCGGCGAATCTCGTCGACATCTCCATGAGCCTTGAAGGCCTATCAGCCTAAGCGAAAGCTTGGATGACAATATCCAAGGGTACTTACCCTGTCGAAGAAGCCCCCCGCTTCTGTCAAGACCCATCGCCACTCTGTAAGTTCGACCTCTCTTTTCCTCAATGTCTCGTAGCTATCGTTGAGCGATGCGATTCGCTGCTCCAGGTTTTCACTCTTTTCGGCCAACTCATCGATCTCGGCTGCCGAGGGTGCGGCAAGCATGTTGGAGAACTCATGTCGCGACCTCATAGGAATTGACTCCTTGTTGATTTGAGTTTGGAAGTAGCCTAGAATCCATCAATTCCAAATCTGCCGGTATAATGTATGATTCATGCTTACGGAGCTGTCTTTCGACATTGTCGAGCCTCCGAATCTCCTGTGTAAATGTCCGTTGGAAAGCGGTGGTCTCCGAGTTCAACTATAGAAGCCTTTCTATTAGTGAAGCCTGGGAAGGTATATGTTGGCAAGAATGAAGAGATTAAGACTTTTGCCACAGATAGAGAGTCTTGAGCTTGCTGCCTGCCGTTGAAGGTCCATGCTTAAGAAACAATATAACACGTACGTCTCGAAACTGCACCTCGCCGATCTCACCCAAGGCACTCACAACCTCCCTGCCAATTTCATTTGCAATGTAGAGTTGGGTCAAGGACATGTCCGCCGAGCGGAAGAGGGTGTTCTTGGGGACCCCCATCGCTCGCTGCGGCTAGTCAGCCCTCGCCGAAGCTGGACTCACGAATGCGAGCTCAAGCAGTCGACTAAGCGCTCCTAAGATCCTCCGGTGTTCAGTCTCGAGACCTTGAAGGGAAGTTGGTGGCTCTGCGAAGTCTGAAGTATAGACTTTGCATTGCAGTATCAAGACACGATTGATGAGCTAAGGCAGAGACTGGCGCTAGGCTAGCGTGCCAAGAGCCGCGTGCATCATCTGCAATCAAGCCTACCTACCTCGTCACAATGCGATACACGTTGCTCTCTCAGGAGGTATATAAAACCCCAAGATTACTTCATTTGTTTCACGAACGCACGAAATGGGTTTAATGTTTGTTTCAACTTCCGTTCAAACCTTTAGTTTCATCTACGGACTGCCTTAACATTTTTAAAACAGGCTCAGTCATTTCAAAACCTGACTGGTTGCATCGGCTACAAATTCTGCTCCTTGATTGGTTGTAATTTGTCATGTTTCTGAATAGCCGCCTGGAGTCTCTGTTACATGGTACAGGCTTCGTTCCATTTCACACATCACAGCAACAACGCTTCTTGTTAGTTGTAATGGATAGAATATCGCGTAAAGGCCATTCTTTTGTCCAAAAAGAATCTAAAGATAAGTGCGAACAAGCAGGTGCATCGCTTAAAGCTCAGACAATTGCTTAGAAACATACGAAAAAGAAGCGCAAAAGAGCAGGTATATTGCTCAAATACCAAGCAATTGTTTGAGAAAGAACCTAAAGAGAAGTACAAAAGACCAGGTATGGTGCTTAAAAATCCGACAACTGTCCGGAAAAATCCTGAAAGGAAGTGCAAACAAGCACGTATGTCGTGCAAAGATCGGGCTGTTATCCGAAAACGAGCTGAACCAACACCGCCTTCGATTTCAGCATCGCCTGTCCCATTGACGAATGAAGCCATTCGTTTGCTTAATCATAATATAGAAGAACGTTCGAAGTCTTCAGATATGGTCTCGGGAATCAGTGAAAGTGTTACATCAGGGGACCAATCTGAGCCGTCGGTAAATGCGTACGATCCTGGATACGAAGATGCACTAGAAGATCACGATATTTTCTTTGCTGATAACAAAGATCTCCCACCTGACTTCCATGAGCTATGGAAAGCGATGTTACAATCTAGGGAAAGTCCTGGACCCGACAACATAGAAGCAGAAACTTTCCGAGCAGAACTTAACGCGGCAAAGAATGGAAGTGCGAATGCGCAGGATGTACTTCCGCAGCTTGTGCCCCTGAGTTCATTGCGATTAGGAAAGGATACGGCCTTCGTCAAAAATCAGCTCCGGCGCCGTGACATAGCCCATCAGCCCGAAATTCAGCCCACATTGACAACTCCAAAACCACATGTTACGATCGGCTGGAAACCCGCTGTCTTCAAGTCCAGGTATGAAAAGGCTTATAAGTCCCTCGAAGCATTCGTAAACCCAATCGCAGGATTCAAGAGTGTGGCATGGCCCGTATTGACCATTGAAGCAAGCGGAGAAGGAGGGTCTATGAGAGCGGCGAGGCTACAAAACCTGCACAACGGAGCGGTCATGCTATCGAACTTGTTTGAGCTAAAACGAAAACGCGGAAACGAACAGGCCTTCTTCAATAAAGTCCACGTCATTGGGGTAGAGCTTACTGCAGAGTCTGTCCAATTGTCTTGCTATTGGGCACGTCGAAACGATATTGGCATTGTTGAATACTTTGGAAAGAGCCTACAATGCTGGAGCCTCTTTGATGCGACTGGGGATTCTTTGAGGAATGCGCGACGTGGTATCCGCAACGTAGTCGAATGGATAAAGCCTCGGACCTTCGAGTGGATTCAATCAGACATGGCAGCTTTTGAGATGAAGAACGAACAGATTCTGCATCCGCAGACCAGCCCAGCTCGTACTCTCGCATCTCAGTATGGCGTCAACAAACGATGCCGTACGAAAACTGGTACTGCCAGATCTCAATCTTCGCTCTCGCCAAGCCATATCTCGGAGTTTTCTAAGTCAAACCTGAAGAAGAGAGCGAAAAAGACTTAGTGTTCAGGTGCAAGTCGCATTTTCAGAGGGCAACATTTGCACAAATCACAATGCTCTCCCTTAATGCTGGATAATGGCGTTGAGGGGGTTATGGCAGAGCAAGTCATTACCATGCGTGGCCATTTCTCGATCTTCTGGTGTTTGCTATGCTACTAAGTACAGTATTTGGTGCTGCTTATACGCGGACAGAAACACTCAAAATGCTTCTATATCATCTACAGTGATCCAGTAATCTTTGAACAAATCTGCCAATCAAAAAGCTTTCATTTAAGATTTGGAAGTACTCCTTGCACAATAAGCTCAAGTCGCCAATCGTTCCATGCGCTGAAACGTGGAGTAAGCGGCAATCGGCTCATTGCTAACTTTGAGAAATTTGGCACGTATAAAGCGACATAGCTATGCGCTGAGCATCGACTTCGAGTACTGAGAGAGCAGACAGATCTTTAGCTCACCTATGTTGAAAGACATGTCTTCAATTTAGGATGTTGAGTTCTAAAGCCGCCAATCTTCTCATTTGTTTCCAAATCTCAGTGTTCACTCTGGCAGCCTCGCCATCAGCACCTCCGATAATTCTATCCAATCAATTGACTGCCAACGTAACGCTACCGCAAAACCTGTCTGCCGTCCCCACATCCAAGTAAGTCTTCCCCACCCCTTGATCTCACACAAACACCAAGTTTCAATCGCCAACACCACACTCAGCGACCTCCCCCCAATCTTCTGGAACTACAGCATCCCCGGCCCCGGCAACCGACAAGTCACATTCTACAACTACGGCTACCCCCTAAACAAGCTCGCACTAGAAGAAGTAATTGGCTTCGCCTACCGCGATGCCACCAATCGCCACCACGCTTCCGAGAAAATAAACCCTAACCAACTAGAATATGTGCAGCCTGGCCCAGGCACGCGCGTGATTCTCTCGTACTTTGCGGGTCCACACACAACGTGGGGCGAATGGGCGAATACGGCCGTGGGATTGGAGGAATTTATGTTTAGGTGGGATAATGTGGCGTTGAATTTCGCGTTGAATGTTATTGGGCAGTCGGGCACGATGTTGGGGATAGGTAATTTGAAGAATATTGAAGTTCCTTGATTAATGTTGGATGAGATCTTTGACTGCTTAAGGTCCTCCTTTTCCATGGATGCGTCCTTTCTCTCCATTGATTATGGAAAAAAGGTATTAAAACTGTCAAGTAGCTTCGGACTCTGTTACTCTCTCATGCACCAAACAAAGCTCAAAAAAAGTTGAGTGTCATCAGCGTATCATCGTTTAGCTGGCTACTGGCTCACAAAACCAGACGCTTGCTCTTGTAACAGGGCCTATCAACACCCAGCATACAGATCCATTTACCAGTATTGCGAACCCGCATACAAATCCTATGCAGAAACATCAAAGTCAGCGATATCTACAATTTCCTCTTTGATTCAAGGCTCAGATCCTGCGCAACAGGACAACAAACTCTCTGTCTAACATTATCCTTAGAAAATCTCATACCATGAAACCTTATCAATTTCCCTCACCTAGATACCATACTCACTCCAGTAGGTACTCAAACCATACCAACCACCCCGATCTATCAAGCCGTCCATATTCCGTCGCTGGTGTTTTGGCAATACTGGTATTAGATATCTGATACAGAAATACTGATTGATTCTTGTTATCCATTCTCATACAAAATAAATATAAAAGAACGGTTCAGTCCCAGACCCCTCCATCCTCCTTCGAATCTCCCCCCTTCCTTCCACTATCAGCCTTAAAACCCCACTATCTCCCAGGATCTAACCCCCAACAATCCGCCCCATCACAGCATAACCCACCATCATAACCCCACATAACTACCCATCTAACAATTCTTTTCATTTATACCCTTGAATGTCGTGGTCTTAATGTCACTTTTTGGTATCAGCGATGAGATTACTGAGGTGTTTTCTTTTAGGGCCTTGGATATTGTGGTCCTGTAAGCTCAGCGGGTGGATGAGTGGGTAGTGTGAGTACTTCTCGCCCTGACTCTGAATGAAGAGTGTGGATTTCTAGCTGATATATTAGCTTTGTGCGATATGCTTCCTCCCCAGCGACTCTTCTCCGCCAGCCAGAGAGCGCTGGTCTAACTTATCCTCCATCAGTTGAATTATAGTACCGAAATGGGAACAGTTCCTGTAAGGATGCTGGATGTTTGGATCATGACCGCAATGGAGCAGCTTTTGAATATAAGTCGATCTATCGTTATATGAATACGGGAAACATAATGCTTAATTCGTAAGTCTATCATTCTTTCTACCGCCTCCACTCCACGCCAGAGTCAGTTTGGGCAAGATGAAAGGGGGTTTCACTGTGTTTGAAGTGCTCCCAGGACGGGGTAATGTCCTTCCCCTATGCCATATCGCTCTAAAGCACCGGACTGTTCACCAACTCACAAGGCCTTTTGTCCGATCAAACCCACCCCTCAACTGACTCTGCGGCTTCACAACCTTCCCCTGCAACAGTGTAAACTTAACAATACCTTCGCAATCCTCCGGCCTAACCCTCGCAAGCCAGATACACTGCGCCGCCTCGCCCATTTTCCGATCATCTTGCTTTAGCCCCTTTTCGTCATCTCCCTCTCTACTCTCGCCGTTAGCTTGGGGCTGCTCCGTTGCAGCGACAGCATCACCCCGTCGATACACCATTATATTCGCACTAAATTTATGGCCCCCCACATGACTTATGAAGTATATCCCGCAACCTCCCGGCCGTTCATCATGCGCATCTCTGAACAACCCCAAGGGGCGGAGGTGCCGTTCGAATTCGCGTTTGAGCAGGGGCGCGGATTGGCCGCAGCGGGCGTCGCGGGTGCGTTGAGAGCACATTAAGATGAGGTATTTGTGGGTGCAGGGGCGGGTTGGGAGATCGTGGGTGGAAGGAGGGAAGCTGGAGGGGATTGGGGGTTGGAGGGGTGTTGTGGTTGTGGGAGCTCGGTTTATGTAATGGGTTATGAGGTTGGTGACAGAGGCGGGGGTGACATTGTCTATGTATGTGAAGGCGGGGAGGAGAAGGACGGTTGTCGGTTCGTTGTAAGGGGAATCTGATGCGGAGTGGTTGTTTGGGAGTGGCATATCGGACGCTGAGAGCATGAGTTTCTGTAAAAGAATTGGTGGATTAGCGTGTAACCTTTTACAAAGATAGATCAGCAGGGCAAATCATTTCGATTGACATACCCCATTACTAGGCTCGACCCCACAGTCGCGAACCGCCTGCATCACACTCCCCTTCTCATCCGCCACATCCTTAACCCAATCTGTCTTGCCCGTGGCGACAAGCATATGCGTTGCCCAGCCATTGATACGTCCGTATAATTTCTCTTCAGTGTCAATTTTCCAGCCTTTGGGCAATTTGACTTCACAGGTTTCGCAGTCATGGTCGCAGTCTTCGCCGTCGATGGCGGGATCGACAGTGGGGAAGATGTAGCTCTTTATTTGATTGATGGAATCTGATGAGTTTCTAGGAGTCAGAAAAGCCTTGCCCTTCTGTAAGACGGATTGAAGAGACATTTTCTTCCTGTTCAGTGGGACTGGAAGAGGATTGTTGAAGGAGCGTGCTTTGGGTGAGGCCGATGTCGTAGCGCGGGGTGGCGCGGACATTGTCGACTTCTGCCTGAATGGAAATCGCCGACATTGCAGTGAGACGTCGGGTCAGCCATCTTATATGCGTCAATGGTCCCAATTGCTGTGGCCTAAAATCCGAATGAGGAGGTTCCTTGGTTGGCTGGAGGAAACGTGTATTAGGAAGGTCGCTGCTCCTATGGCTAAGGCGCTTTTACTGCTGCCTAATCTTATCAGATCATACTATTGTATTTCGGTACGGAGTTTCATTGAAGCTGACTCGGACCCGAGACCGCTGAACTTTTCGCCGCGTTCTATATGATTATATACATGTTACAACCGTATTTCCTATGCTTCGCAGCTGCTATTCGATATTCCAATGCCTGATCGGACTTGTACTCCCCTCCTGCACTGGTCTCTCCTACGTCATACAGCGTACAGCGGAATGTTGCCGACGGTTGTCTAGGTCGGTCTGACCTCGCATTGGGGTCTGACCTTGCACTGAGGTCTGACCTTGCATTAGCACAATATGCATTGTCTTGTTAGTTCTTCATCTAGAAGGATATACGGCAAGGCTGCGTCGAGCTAGAGAGGGGACGCGGTGTTCTAGCGAAAACGCTTGTTCTTTGACAAAAGGTTTGCCAAGACCAAACAATGCAATTATTTGTAACCGTAATAGAGATAGCTCTCCGTCCTGGTCCTTGAACCAAATCGGGTGTATTCACATATCCTTTTCCTGAACGCCTCGCTGAAACGCTGAATATCAAATTTCGTTTCTTGACCATGGAGTCGACCATAGCCCTTACGCGTCGTGACCCGTATAAATCGTATACGGCAAATCCAACGGCCCCGCCGCTTCCGCCAATCGAATCACGCTTCCAGCCCCGGTACTATCCGTACCCGTCCTCACTCTCCTTAGCGAACCTAGACTCGGTGTCTTGATTACCCTCTGTCCACTCGCCATCGTTAACCGTGAGGCACTCGAAATGTTTCTACTTGCAACGGGCCGCGACGGAGCAGTGTGAGTGGTTTTATGAGTACTCCCACCGCTGGACGTACTTGCAGGGGAAGACGCAGAATGCCACGTATCTGGCTGTGGTGTGCGCTGCACGGTGTCGTTGGTAGCGAGGCTGGCTTCGCTGGAAACACTTGAGCTACTACTACTCATCCCATCTTCGAACTCGGCGTGGAGGGAATCGATTGACGCAGGATCGAGGGGTTTCATATTACGGAGGACTTCGGCAAAGACGGCCATTAGATTTCTGAACTCGGGTTCTGTTAAAGGAATCTCTGAGAAGCGGGCGGTTTCGTAGAGCGTGAGGAAGGTGGTGCCGACGGAGGCGGGAGAGATCATCTCGAGAGTTGTGAGGTGGGTAATGTAGTCTCGGAGGCCCATTGTGGCCGGTCTCTCCAGTAACGAGATAGCTAGAGGGTCGAGTGGGGGAGGATCGTCTGAGGGAGGCGCTGTTGAGAAATCGTAGGAAGGATCTATAGGGGCTAGAGAGACGGCTTTCGCTTCGATCAGATTAGAGAGTTCGAGAATGACGGTCTCATAATGGAGATTTGGAAGATCTGGGGAAGAAGGTGACGACCATCCTGGATGCGATATTGGACCCCAGACAGGCTCTAAGCTCTGTGCAGAGTCCTGAGACTGCCTCCCTGTAGATGACCTCCCTAACCTGCTCTGTTTCTCAATGCCTCTTCCCGCTTTGTCATTGCGTAGGTCCCGAGGATGAGACGCATATGCGATCATAGCACTCCGCTTTAACCCCGCCTGGACCTCCCTTCCCACTTTCCCTCCAACCTCCGGCACCCCATCTCTTGGTATACCTGCTAGACTAGCTCGGTTCTTGTATAATCTTCCTCCGTATATTAGTATGGAGATTAAGAACGTGAGCAGGTAGAAGCCCCCAATTATGAAGATGTGGAAGACTTGACCGGATCGGAAGGATTGATATATATGATCCCCCGGGGTGATGAGGAGCGCGGCGGCGAGGATGAGGGTGAGGAGAGTGAAGGATGTGGAATAGAAGATGCGAAAGAATGGGACGCGAGTGCGTTTTGTATGCATGCTGGGAACACGCGACGCATCGTGTTAATTAATATTGTTTTATGGTGGAATGTGGAGAGGATGGCTGTTGTCGGCTACCTCAGTTAGGCTTGCTTGCGGGCGGAAGCGGTCCGATTCGGCGCACTTGGTACCTTAATGACCGCCTCTACCTTTCGTGCATACTCACACCGATACCATGGTTATATGACGCGTTCGGCGCGTCTTATCACAGAAGGGTGTTATGCATGATGTTTTAATATATTGCCGAACAAATTGGCGTGTCAGAGGCTTGAGCCTGCTCTGTAATGGTCGAGAATGGTAGAAGAGTGTTATTCTTGACAGGAGCTCCATTAGTCAGTTCACTGACATGGGAAGAAGACAAGCTGTGTACTGTCCTACAGCCATGCTTTTTCGATTCTTTTGAGCGCCCTTATCAGACTATTGCAAGCGCTGCTACTGTAGCGCCGGCATGGCGGTCGCTGCCGTTTGTGCAGCCGCATTTACCAACAGGTCTTTCGCAGCTCAATCAGGACGGTGGAACCTTCGGTCTCCAGGAAGAGGTTGACAACGAAACGTCGTTCCTCTCGACAAGCGACTTGTCTTTCGTATCAGCCAGGCTGGATGTCGATGAGAGCCAAGCATCTCAGGGCTCGGAACTGAACAATGAGGAAACCTTGTCACAGTACTATGAGCACTCTTTCGCCCTTCACGAGGATATACCCTCGTCGCGAATCGTCGGTTCCACAACGGCCATCGCAAATGAATCCTTCGTCACGGAACCTGAAGAGCTCTCTATCCCGCTTACTGTCGACAGTGACCTTGAGACAGATGATCCACTGGCCAGACTAAAACTTATGTCCAGCCACATTAATGATCTGAAAGATTTGCCGAACGCGGCTTTTCTACACTCTATCAATCCTCAAACCATGACAGTGGATCTTGTGGTAGGAATCATCTCCATATCTCAGCCACGTATGCTGAAAACCCGTCGAGGCGGAAGGGAAGTCGAACTTGTGGAGATTTTGGTCGGGGATGATTCTCGTGCCGGATTTGGAATTAATATATGGCTTTCACCGGCACAGGAAAGCAGAAATTCCGGACCAAGAGATAAGCATCTCCGTAATGATACTCTGCAGTTGCGACCAAGGGACGTGGTGCTTGCAAGGCAGATTGCTCTCTGCTCGTTTAGAGGAAAAGTCTATGGCCAGAGCCTGAGGAAAGGGATGACGTCGTTGGATTTGTTGTATCGCAATGTCGTCGATAAAAATGACAAGAAGGGTGCTTTTAGAACCAAAGACTTCCGGGACGCAGGCGTAGGAGATTGTCAGATGACGAAGGTTCGGAAGGTCAAAGACTGGGTTTTGCAATTTGTCGGTTCTCACGCAAGACCACCGGCTTTGGCGAATACTTCAACCACGCGATTCAGGAAGCAAGCGCAACTTGAACCACTGCCAATGGACACTCCTTAAGGCGATTTGCCTGGCCCTTTCTTTCCCGTACCCCATGGTAAGTATTTCCAATGCATCGATCATGGCTGGTCGACATTTCTGGCAAAAGAAGGAACATGGGAGCACTGAGGATGAGTAGATTTCTGTTGGCAGGATGACAGTTCGAAGGTCACCCTCCCGGCTTCGGAGCGTTGCAACAGAGCTGGAAAATTGCATCGCTCCCTGGCAGAGGTTTGTACCTAGAGTAGAAAATAGTACCTCAAGTAGAAAGCCTTGATAGAACTGCCGTGATATAGAACCGTTTAAATTAACCCAGACAGTCCACGGAAATACTTTACGCATTCAAGAAGACACGCAATGCCCCGCAAGCCTCGAGATCAATGAATATCTCATCAGAATACGGCGCTACTGGGTTTTGTAATGCCTAGACCCAATCCTTGGCAAAGCGGTGATAATAACGCTAAGTCCGGGTAATATCATCGCGTAGAATACAGTCGAGTGGCTGAGAACAAGCTGACCTGTTGTGGCATATAGTTAAATTGACAGTCACTCGGAGTTACAAGAGTATCTTCTACTATGTGTTCCTACAGCCAAAGGTCCGTCAGCTTCATTTTGCTGCAGCGCTAGTGTAGCCGTCCAAATCCACGTTGCACAGACATGTTTCCGTCTTTCACAGGCAACGCCCGTTCTCGCCGCCAAGTGAACCTATCAGGTCGTACCAATAATCCTTTTGCCTCGACGCAGAACGCTCTTGCTCAGGCGCAGCAGGAGCGAGTATTGAGACAGCAAGAAAGGGAACGACCGCCTGCAGCTACGCGAATTCAGAAGACATGGCGAGGTCACAAGGGCCGTAGAGAAGCTAGGGCACGCTGGAGACAAGAGTGGGATCACAAAGAAGGGTGGGAGTCCCAGAGATTGCCAACGGGTGGAAAAGAAAACAAGTGGAACACATCGTCTTCATGGACGCCGTATACTTCAGAGGAAGAGTGCTTGGGCTCACTCAGGCTCCTAGTACAGTTTGCGTCTCCACACAATGACCAGGATGTGCTGCGCCTGTATCAATTTGTCTCCAGATATTTCCGCTCTAAACCGCTGCAGCTATCGAGTTGTCAGCCGGATGTATGGACCCAGCCTTTCCTGCGACTAGCGAGACTTTCCATTGCTACGTTAAATACCAAACGAAAAAATCCGCTACCTTCCAGTATCATCGACGCCCTTTTAACTCTCTTTCCCGACCTCACCACGAAAGTTCTTAAACAGTTGGCTCCATACTCTGCCGAATATTTCAAGACTTTAGCCGACCTCGCTCTTGGGCATCAAACAGAAAACTTGGATTTAATCAAAACTGCCGTTGTTAGCTTATTACAAGCTGATACATCGAGAGCCGCGTCGGTCTATGAAGGGTTCGCACACGAGTTTCTGACGGTTCCTGACCTCCCTGCCGTGTTTGGTAACTTCGAAGATATCGCCCGTGCTACAAAGTACGACACACTTGCGAAGACTTTGAATCAGCTTCTTTCCGTACCTTCACAGACGAACATACTACATCTGAAAAGTCGGGAGGGCCTACTCTGGCTTCTAGCTTACTTTATATATTGTCGTCGTTGGTCGCATGGCCAGAAGCATCAAAATGCTGACTCACCTGATGTGCAATATGTCAATATCGTCTCAAGGCTTGTCTCATATCTCGCAGATGACATCAGCGTTCGGATAAATGCTGTAGGCTTTCGGCCTGAGGTTGCCAGTAATACTCTCGCTACCGCTGAGCGGCCTGTCCAACCGCTGCCCGCTTTTGTTCGTAGGGAGCTCTTAACTCTCATAAACCAGAAAAATGTTAGCGGGCTTCTGACCGATATGGATGGGACATCTGTTTCCGACGGTATCGCCACAAGGTCGCACAAAGAAGCATCTATCCTCGCAAGTTACGCTTTGACGCTGCTAAGGGCTTTCCCACGTCGTGGTGACGAAATTCGCATGTGGCTTTATCGGGGCTCAACCTCAAGACTGGCTCGGACAGGAGGAGTCGAGATGCCAGCGATCAAGTTCTTCTACCTGGCCACAAGTCGGACTAATATATTTGACAAAATCAGCAAGGATCCCCATGCGACTGTGGGCATGCTAAGGCCCGACAAACTTCAGGGCGAATGCAACGGTATTTCTTCACCTTCCACTACAGAATCTAGAGATCAGCAGTGGCGCGTCATTCTTCTTTTCTTGGAACTCTATAAGTTTGTACTCATATTCATGGATGACGAAGAATTTTTATCGGGTTCTACAGAGTCCAATAGCCAGTGGTCATACACTAGACAAAGCGCTTTACCGCTCGAGCAAGTAAGGCAATTGACTATCTTTCTCAAGAATCTCGCCTTTTCTATGCACTGGAATGCCGCCGAGATTGCTGGGATCGAGGAAACAGAAGCGAAGATCAGCCTCGCTGAATACTTTGGGGGTAGCAGGGCGGCGCAGCCTGAAAAAGGCCATGAAGAACCACCAGAGAAGTCAGTGGAGATGTCTGTGGCTGGAGTAAGTGGCATGACCCTAGCCTACATGAAGGGAATGGTGACGGGTGTGCTTCGTATGATATACGAGCGAGAGTAAGTGATGGCGGAGTCAACTCAATTTGAATTGTTCAGCTGACAGCGTGACAGTTCACGGCGAAAATTCATGCCTCGAGATCATTGGTTAATGACAAAGTACTTCGAAATGGATCGTTTTATAGCTGCTGTTGTGGCGGAAGAAGAAGAGAAACACAAGATCGAAGAATCATACGGAGCTGATGGCGAAAGCAGAGTTGATGAACTGGACGATGACGATGACGATGACGGCGACGAGCGTTATCTTGTCGGTACCCAACATACGCAGCAAATCCGCAATGCAGCACGTTTGAGACGTCAACAGCAGAAGGCGTCGCGAAGAAAGTATCTAGAGTCCGTGACACCGCGATTGGAGATCCTTCAGAATATGCCATTCTTTATACCATTTGCAACCCGCGTACAAATATTCCGTCAATTTGTCCTCCTGGATCAGATAAGGAGAAGAGGAACCTCGGATCCTGACGAGTGGAGGTTCGCAATGATGAATTCCCCTACCCCAGCAGCTATCAGCAGACACCGCGCCAAAGTACGAAGAGAACATGTGTTCGAAGATGCCTTTGACCAATTCTATGAATTGGGTGAAGGGCTCAAGGAACCGATCCAGATCAGATTCGTAGACAAATTCGACACAGTTGAGGAGGGTATTGATGGGGGAGGCGTGACGAAAGAGTTTCTTACCAGTATTACCAATGAAGCCTTCGGCGCCGGCAATGGGTTGGAATCACTCTTTATTGAAAATGATCAGCACCTGCTTTATCCAAACCCGACTTCCGTTGAAGAGCGAAAGTATGCTCTCCGACAAGTCGGTTTCAAAGAAGGCTCTCCCGACTGGAACGAGAATATCAGGGATCTTCTGCGGAGATATGAGTTTTTGGGTCGAATTATCGGTAAATGTCTATATGAAGGTATTCTGGTCGATATACATTTCGCCCCCTTCTTCCTCCTCAAATGGGCCCTTTTCGGAGGTTCCGGGTCAGCACCAAAAGAGTCAGGCTACCGCGCCAACCTTAACGACTTACGAGATCTTGACGAAGGTCTGTACCAAGGCTTGGTAAGCATTCCACTATTGATCCAGGATGTATCCCTTGGGTTTTAGCTAATTTGACCTAGCTCCAATTAAAGAATTACTCGGGCAACGTGGAGGATTTCTCCCTCAATTTTGAGGTCACCGATACCATCCGTATATCGCCAACGGAAACTAAATCCATCACTAAAGAACTCTGTCCCAATGGTGCCTCTATGTCCGTGACCAACGAAAATCGGCTCGTTTACATCTTGAACATGGCGCGTCACAGACTACAAATCCAGCCGCATCTACAGACTTCCGCATTCTTACGTGGCTTAAGTGAAATCATCTCGACCTCATGGCTGACCATGTTCAATCAGTCAGAGCTACAGACCCTCGTAGGCGGCTCAAGCACCGAAGTATCGATCTCAGACTTAAGGGCCAATACCCAATACGGCGGCCTCTATGCCATCGGCGATGATGGAATGGAACATCCCTGCGTGCAAATGTTCTGGAAAATCATGGAGGATTTGGACGATGCGGACAGGAAGAAGGTGCTTAAGTTCGTCACAAGTACGCCAAGAGCACCATTACTGGGCTTCGGCAACTTGAATCCACGATTCAGTGTTAGGGACAGCGGATATGATCAGACAAGGTTGCCGAGTACGAGCACGTGTGTGAATTTGTTGAAATTGCCAGTCTATAGGGATGAGAAGGTACTTAAGGAGAGGTTGCTCTATAGTGTGAATGCTGGGGCTGGGTTCAACCTCAGCTAGAAGGATCCGGCTTTGCTGGGACGAAGTGACAGAAAGGATTGGTCGATCTGGTTACTTAACGTGTCATGAAGTGTAGTTTTAGCGGCATCAGCTCAGGMTTGGGGCATACATGATCGTGGATGCAATTGGGACGGAGCTGTGAAGGATTACTTTAGCGGACACTTGAATCCTTCCAATTTCCATATAATGATCATTCCTATCTACAGCCTGCTGAGCCATCCCAGGTATTCGCCTCCAAATCAGATCTATCGTCATTGGAGCTCAATAACATAAACAATGACCCACCCAGTCTACCTATTGCCGTGCCTCTACAGAGCCCAAGTATCGTACATTCGTGCACAGTCATGTTCATTCCTTGACCCAAACAGCAGCCATACCCATCCCAGTACCCACACACATACTCGTAACACCGATCTTCTTGCCCGTACGCCCCAGCTCATTAAACAGCGTAGCCACCTGCCTCGCCCCTGTACACCCCAACGGATGTCCAAAAGCAATAGCGCCTCCATTGGGATTAACCTAGAACAACAACAATCATTAGCAAACCCAACGAACTTCAAGACTTAAGAGGGTAACAAACCTTCTTCTCATCCAACCCCAGTTCCCGCACACACCACACACATTGGCTAGCAAACGCCTCATTGATTTCCCACACGTCCACCTCTTCCTTCGTAACCCCCGCCTTCTGCAACGCAACAGGAATAGCCTTCCAAGGTCCAATACCCATAAGTAGCGGCTTCACCCCCACAACACTACTCGCTACAAACTTCCCCACAATCTTCTGGCCCAGGCGCTCCGCCGTACTCCGCTTCATCAACAACACCGCTGCCGCCCCATCAGATATCTGACTCGCGTTCCCAGCATGGATACTCCCATCCTTCGCAAACGCAGGTTTGATCTTCGCCAAGCTCTCAGCCGTAATACCATCCCTGATCCCATCATCTTTATCAACAGTGATTATTCTCTCCTCCTCAGTCTTCGGATCCACAAACTTCACCCCCGTCAACGGCGCAATCTCCTGATCGAATTTACCAGCCTGTTGCGCTCTGAGTGCTTTCTGATAACTTGACGCAGCAAAAGCATCCTGGTCTTTCCTTGAGATCGACCGGTCTTTAGCCATCTTCTCGCTCAGAACGCCCATCGGCACTTTGCAATTCTTCGCTTCGGGATGCGATTCTAGCAACTCCGAGAACTCCGTCACAGCTCCTGGCCCATACTGCGAAGACATGGATTCCACGCCCGCTCCCACGCCTACATCAATCATTCCTACACGGATCGCATTTGCAATGTCCACACAAGCCTGCAACCCACTCGAGCACTGCCTATTCAAACTCTTCACCGCCGTGCTCTCCGGGAAGCCCGCCACAAGTGCAGCGGCTCTGAACTCGGTAGCGCCGCCACCGGGTGGGAGGACGGAACCGACGGCCACGTCTTCGACGAGTGCGGGGTCAATTTTGGAGCGGGAAAGCAGGGATTTGAAGGCATGGACGAGGAGGTCAGCGGCGGGGGTGTCTTTGAGACCGCCGCGGCCGCCTTTAGTGAAAGGGGTACGGAGAGCACAGGTTACGACTATATCGTCTGGGGATTTTGCGAGGATGGATTCGCGGCCGCGGGGGATGTCGTCTTCGGAGGAGGAGAGGTGGGATTGGAACTGGGAAAGGCGCTGTTGTGCTGATGGATGTCATTTGTTAGGTGGCCTGGATAAGAGAAATTGGTGGGGATTTGCTCACCTTTCGACATCGTGGAGGTAGGTATGATACTGCGGATCAGGGTTTTAGAAATGCTGTGTTCGAGCACAGAAGATGTTGGGGAATTGCTTGAGACATGCCTGAGTATCTTATAACTGGTGATCAGTAACAATGGACCGAGGGACGGGGGTTGTTAACCCCGAGCCTCGGCTGGCTGCTTCTAGCTAGCGCAATTGTTATGCACACTCGCTCCGGGAATGGGCCGTGACTGATGAACCTCGCAATGCTTCTATCAGCAATGGCAACAGGATATAATTGTGATAATGTTATCACTTGGTGCAAAGAACTATGAGCCTTGTAATCCTGTACTACATGGATCACAGTCTTCTCACAAGAAAGCGGCCTTGAATGGGTTTGTAGTATTGAACTCAATGAAAAGTGTGAACCTCCAAAACTTGATCACAATCTCTAATGATAGTGGCTACTGCCCAGTAAAGCTCCCCAAACCGCGGTTCCCACATCAAAAGACTGGCTTTACCTAAAAAAAACCTTGCACCATCCAGGTGCCTAAGCTTCTCGCCAAGACCAAGCGTCTCCCAATGTCGACTCAAAAACGTCGGACCATTCGTGATCACAATCTCATACAAACTGACAGAATCCTTGTCCACATGTATGTTGTTAGATTCAGACCTTTTCAGCGAGGCCCACTTGCTGCGCCATTCAGCGTAAGTTCGGATGGAGAGAATGTTATAGCATCCAGAGTAACAGCCGCGGTCCCACTCGCCTCACCCGTAGCCGTATCATTTGTGGTAGCATGTGTCGTACCATGTGCTGTACTCGTTCCCAGAGCCGTTGGTGTTCCGTTGGCGGCGCCGTTCATATGCCCAAGCTCGACGGCTCCATCAAGGCTGGTAGGTTCTTCCCATCTGCGTCTGGCACGCCTTCCACGATTTGGTAGCCATTGTCGCCACGGCGGTTGCCAGCGTCGCCACGGTGATTGCCATCGTCGCCACGGTGGTTGCCACTGATCGTCCTCCAGCCTGCGCTTGATCATGATCCCACAGATAGATATAAATAGTCCTGCACAAATGCCAGTAAGGACAGCTCCAGTGAACCAAGAGGCTATATCCGTGGATCTAATGTTCGCAAATGGGTGGTGGAAAGACCTGGCGTAGGGGTGTATGCTCCTGACAGTGAGGCATTGGGTTGAGGTTGACGGTGACGGATCCATTGGCAGGTCAATTGTTGGTATTGGCGGATGGTCGAGCGGAGACCCTGTCACCAGGAACTGTAGACAGAAGACTTGTGCGGTGTATAGCTGAAGGCTGCAGAATCTATGTTGTTCCCAAAAGAAAGATGAAATGTTTGATAGGATTTATGCGAAACGATGCAAAGTATTGATGGGCAATGATATTTCTATTCGCAGATATTGTTTTGTTCGATTTTGATGAGAAGGTCGTAGGCGCTGAAAGACCAAAGAAGGATCCAACCATAGCTATGCGGTAAGTGCAAAGTGCTACAATCTCTGCCAGCTGAAGCGGAAGGAGCTGTCAAGTAGACGAAGCCTTTACTTCAAACACGGCTGCTATGGGGCCAAATCGAGTTTGCGATGCCGTACAAAACATTTGAGATGTCAACGTCGATATCGTGCACCCGATACGTAGTTCGCCCGTCCATTCCTTCCATCTCACTCAAATGGCAGCTTTCTCTCAAAGAATAGTGTCAGAGTCTCTTAAAGAGATGACCCCAACTTCTGATCCTGCTTGCAATATCAAGGAACCATCAATGGCTCAATAGCAGCCGTCCTGGTATATCACTGCTCTCATGCACCAAAACTTCACTTGCGATACTGGGCTTTCTACCAAATTCCGGCACTGATTCCAGTGTCTTGCAAATTTTCTGCCCATGGTTCCAATCCGAGTACCCGTTGAATATGTCTTTCTTCTCTTTGACTCTAAATGTTCAACATAGCAACTTTTCATGTAAAAAGTTCATTGATTGGCTAGGGAAAAGTTGATGCACAGAATCTCCAAGGGATTCGAAACACCGGCCGCCGGCATCATGCGACGTCACGACATTTATATGTAGGACCATGATGCTCCTCCTAGGAGCTCCAAGTCCGTCAATAAACCTAACCATTTCGCATAAAACGTCTGGACGGTCAACAAAATGATCAATTATCAAATTGTCAAGAGACKTCCGCACAAAGCAATAAGTGAATGATAAGTGAGTGGACAACATGGTTCTTTTGATCCGCTTACCGAGTTCGCTCGAGACATTTTTTTGGCAGCTCTTCTTTCACCAGGCGGTATTCCATCATTGCGCCACTCTGCACACGCGAAACCTCAAGATTTGACTGTCATATCTAAAAGTCATTCTTCAATCGCGAAGTCTGCTGTAAAAGAATTAAGCTGGGGATCCGTGGTTTCTCGCTCATGTAGTTCAAAAGAAAGCAAGCAATTATGTTAAAGGTCTAAGTAGAGCTGTTTTTTTTTTTTTTTTTTTGAATCATACTCTATTAGGGGCCTACTAGGCCTATCTAGGTAGTCTATCTAATCTAGCCAATAAGCTCTAGGCTCTATATTAAAGTTTAAAATATAAGAAATATAGTGCTATCTATTAATTTAAACCTAAATAAAATGCTTAAAGGAGTGTATTAGGCCTAAACTTTATTCTAATTAAAAAGCTTATTACTACTACCTCCCTTTAATATTATAGAGTTAGGTCCCTTATACTATCTCCTTATTATTTATATTTTATAGGGCTCTATATACTCTTTTTAATTCTATTAGAATATAGTAATATAAGATACTTATTATTTAAACCCCCTCCTAGTCTTAGTAGGCTTCTACCCTTAAAACTAGTAAAGTACCTTTACTATATTCTTATTAGCTCTTCCTAACTATCTAAGGGTCTTACTTTATAGTAGGAAAACTATTATCTTAATAACTTTTTATATATTTATTAACTCCTCTTATAGATTAATAGGGTTATTAGGCCTTTATATCCTTTATTAGAGTTCTTAGTATCTTATATAGGATAGGATAAGATACTTTACTATCTTTATTCCCCTCTTATAGTTATATTTCTTTATAGGAGCGTAATAAATAGATTTTAGATACCCCTTTAAGCCTATTACCTATATTTAGGCCTAGATAATTGTTATTAAGAATATTTAAAGKATATTTTAGTAGAGCTTAAGTATATTTAGATATAAAGACTTTATTAGCTTAAAGAACTTCTTTCTTATTAAATAGTTCTTTTATACCTTATTCTAAAGTATTTTAAATTTAGCCTTTATTTTTTTCTTAATACTTATTTAGAGCTATATTAAGTCTAGGGGCTTTAGAGTGTTTAAATAGGTGGCTACCTTAACTAATTTATTTATAAGTTTATTCCTTTTAATTCCTTTATAGCTTAAAATTTATTAAATTTATATCTAACTTTCTACTTCTCTAAGTATTTAGAGGTATTAAAGGATATTTAGTATATATTACTAGCTAGATTAGTTATTTAGGTTCTTTAAAGTCTTAATTATATTTTTATTATTAGTAAATATAATGGTTTTCTAGCCTAGAGGACTATATTATATTATGAGCTATAGGGCTGACCTAATGCTATAGAGCTCTGCCTTATAAATAGTGTTAATATTACTGCCTCCTATATAGAAGCTGATTTATTCTCTTCCTAGATATATTATCTTTATAACTATACTTATATAGCTATTCCTTTTATTTCTATTATAATAGGCGACTTTCTAATTATTTAAGTTATTTTTAATCTCTTTTTATTACTATTAATAAAGCTTAATTACTTCTTTCTTAGTAGCTATTATTACTATCTATAACAGCTATTATTAAGGGTAAATTGTAAAGGGAGTATGCCGTTTTATTACTAGCCTTAGGTCTAGGCTATTTAAGTTTTTTAGACAGTTTTAAATTAATATTTTATATTATTTTAGTGGGCTCTGCTAGAGGGGTTTTCTCTTTATTAATTATATAGTAGGTCTAATTACTTAGAGCTATTAAATTTTCTTATAGATTAGTAAGCTCTATATCCTATTTATTATAAAGTAGATTATTTTAGCTAGCTAGTATTAAATTAGCTTAATATAAAGCTCTATATCTAGTATAGGCCCTATTATAGTATAGAATACCCCTAAAAGAGTTATTAAACTAAGTTTCTAAATTTATTATAGTATCTTAGTTATTTTTAATAAGGCTATTACTAAGCTTATCCCTTAATAGATTCTTATTTATATAGAGTACCTATAAAGTAGCTATAGTAGAATTATTACTTTATATAACTTTATTATTTTTAGGATTAGGACCCCTTAGCTAAATTTTATAATAAAGTAGAATACCTCTTTTTATTAGTTAGCTTTAGTAATAGCCTATTTAAAATAAGCCTTTCTTATAAGTCTTAAATTAAGCTATACCTTAAGGTATCTAGTTAATAGTAATAGGCTAACTTCTTAGATAAAATCTCTTATTTAAATTTATATTATAATATTCTTCTCCTCCTCCAAAGCCCTCTTTAATCTTTAGAAGAAGTAGAGGAGCTTATATTTTTAAGGGATAAAAACTATTTTATATTTTTAGGCTTAGTTAATTATTTTCTTATAGATTTAGCTAAGCTTTATATAGTTTTCTAATATTAAATTACCTATAACTAGGATATAGGTATTATTAATATATCTTATTATTAATACCTTAGTTTCTATAACTTAGAGGGCCTTATAGTTATAGAGTAGCTATAGGATAGATAAGAGAGGTAACCTTTATAAAATCCTAGCCTTAATATTAAATAATTATATTAGTTCTTTATTAAAGTATATCCTTCTAGTTCTTTTTAAGAGGAAGTTATCTATCTACTTTATTAAATTCTTATTATACCCTAGCTTATAAATATTCTAGAGAAGTCTTTAGTAGTTAATATTATTAAAAGTATCTAAGATATTTAGAAATAATAAGCTTAAGATTTAATTTTTTTTTTATCTAGTATAGATCTATTCTAGTAGGAAGTAGATTATATATTTTATTAAAAAGAACTTACATCCCTTATAATAAGTAATTAGGAATAGATAATAAAATTCTACTATAACTAATATTCTTTTTATAAGGATAAACTCTATATTCTTATTTAGTATATTTAGTAGTGAGATAGGCCTATATAATTTTAGATTATAATAATCTTTTTTATTTAGTTTTTTTATTATTATTATCTTTACCTCTTTTTAATATATAGGCTAGTAATATAGCCTTAAGCTTATATTATAGACTTAAGTTAAAAGAGGCTTAATAATTAGAACTATTATCTTAAGGACCTTAAATTAGATATTATTACTCCCTAAGACTTTATTATCCTTAGAGCTTTAGAAGGCCTCTTATACTTTATATTTAATAATATCTAGGAAAGGTAGTAGTAATAAGAATTTAGGCAGCTACTTTAATATATCTAATAGGTCTATAGAGGCTGGTTTAGGGAATAGTTTTTATTATAAGGTTCTTACTTTATCTTTATTCTCCTTCTAAAGAATGTTATCTCTATCCTAAATTTTAGGTATAAAGGCTATTTAGATAGCCCCTCTATTCTATACCTATTTATTTAATTTTTATAGGTCTTTAATTATCTCCGTCTTTAATATCTTCTTTTTATAGTTGTTACTTAAAGCTTATTATAGGGTCTATTTTTTTAAATTCTCTAAGGCCTTATACTTTTTAAGATTATAAGGGTTCTTACTACCTTAGTATCTTCTTTCTGCCCTCTTTATATTATAAATTATTTTTAAATACTCCTTACTTTAGCTAGGTTATATCTTTAAGGACTTTTATAATTTTAGTACTACTTAATTTAGTACTTATTAAATAGTTATAATAATATCTTTAATAAAAAAATTAACCTAGGCCTATATCTAGATATAGTTAACTTATAATATCTATTTTTTTAATTTAGCTTAGAATATCTCTTAATTAGCCTTTTTATACTTTTATTTCTTCCTAAAATTAGCGGGCTCCGGCTAAAATATAAGAAAGGTATAGATTAGATAGTAGTTAGAGCTATATTAAAGCTCTAAAGTTATATTATAATAGATAACCTATTCTATAACTTATAAAATCTTTTATACTAGGTTTATTATAGTACCTTCTTTATTATTAGAGGCGTTAATATTTAAGGGTTTTATAACTATTCTTAGTTCTAAGATTAGGCTAAGATTTCTTTATTTTATAATCTCTTTTAGCTATCTTACTAGTCCTATAAAAGTAATGTTTCTCCTAAACTAGTTAATATACTAGGTATTAAAGTTTCTTAAAAGAATTTACTTATATCTTATATTTTCTTAAAAGGCTTTATTAATTAGATTAAGAGTCTTCTTCTCTAAGTAAACCTCTTCTATAGCTATTAATAGCGCGATATATATATTATAAATTATAATATTTTATTACCTTCCTACCTACTTAAGGCGTACCTAGATTATTTAGAGGGTTAGGCTATAATTAGTAACCTATATTAACTTAGAGTAGATTCTTTTATAGATATATATATATACCTATACTAATTTCTAGCTTATAATATTAGGAACCTTATCTAATAACTAGATTAGATTATATCCCTATTTCTATAGATTATAAGTTATTATTTAGTAGGAATTACTCTAGGGTTTTTATACTATAATAATATTATATACTAGAATAGTTTTATTATATAAGGTTATTACTACTATATTATATAATTTTCGTATATTATATTATAATATATAGAAGTATTAGGTGTTTAGTATTAGATCTTATTTATATATACTTTAAAGGCTTTTATTTTTTAGGTAGGCTTTAGTTTTAGGTAAAGATTTATTTTATTTTTAGAGGTTATAAAGAGGCTAGTTAATTTTAATAAGCTTAAGTTATTATCTTTATTTATATTTTCTTTATTTATTACTACCTCTACTAGTACTATAGTTTAGATAGTAGCTTAGGTAGTAACTTTTTTTTTTAATACCTTTTTTCTTAGGGCTAAGTTAGTTTTATTATTTATTCTTTTAGCTAGAGCTCTTTTCTGCCTTATTATAACTATTTTCTAAGACTTTATTATACTGGCGTTATTATTAATTAAGGCTAATAAGGGTCTTAGCGATATATTTACTAGGGGTATAAACTCCCTCTAGTACTTTTCCGTATATATTATATATTTATAGACCTTTATCTTTTTCTATTTTTATATATTATAATCTAGACTCTAGGCTGGATGCTTTTTCCTATAATTAGCGTAGGTGGCCTTTATTAGGATATTATAACTAAGGTAGTTAGCCATAATATATTATTTAATATAAAAGCTATATATTTTAGGGTTCTTATACTATATAGATTAATAGCTATATTTATTATATTTAAAATATTAATTAATAGTAGCGTTATAGATAGCTCTATAAACTCTCTAAATCTTATTATACTAAAAGAGTTTATTAGTATTAATAACTACGTTAATATTTATAGGGGAGGTAAATTTTATTATTAAGGATATATATTACTTACCCTTATATAGCTTTTATAATTAATAAAGCTACTTAATCTTATATCTATTAAGGATGTGGTGGTTCTGCTTTTAAAGCTTATTAATAATCCCTTCTAAGTAATTAAAGTTTATTATATTAATCCTTATATTATCTATTACTACCCTATATACTAGGACGGCTAAGGATGTATATATCCTAAGAATAGTTATTTACTTTAAGTAATATTACTTTAGTATTTCTATTTTATAGGTGGTTATTATTATAATCTTTTAGTTTTTAGAGAGTAGCTTCTTTACTATTCTTATTTAATATTTTTTTAGGATATAGTTCTTTAAGGTCTAAAAGGTCTTATTTAGATATACTAAAATCTTTTTTTTCTTTTTATATATTTTAGTATATATTAGAGGGAGAKCTACTATTCCTGATTAGGATATATTATTATTGTTTATAATTAGATCCCTATTTTTATGTTGTGTATTAGGGGGAGCTGCGGGTGTTATGTTTATAAGTAACGGTGAGGTTTTTAGGGTGCTAAGTAATAATAGGAGGGCTTTTTTAACAGTAACTTAAGCTTAGGATTTAATATTTTTAAACTTATTAAGGCGTTTTATAATATTGGTGAACTATTACTTTTATAATTGTATAATGCCTGAGATTAATAACTCTAGGTAATTAATAATATTAGTAATATTATTAATAAGCTACTCTTTATACTTATATATTATTAGAATAATACCTTATAGGAGCTACTTAATTATAATATTAATATTATTATCTATTTAGAGTTCTTTTTAGATCTCCTATATAAGCTATATAATATATTTAGTAGATAATATAGGTACCGTCTCCTCTTTAGAATTAAATAAGGATATAATACTTATAATATATAATTTAGGTACTAAATTGATGCGCTAAACGAGCTCTTTTAATTATAACCGCGTAGGAGTTTGTAGCTTAACTGTATATTAATATAGCGATGAGGGGGAAGTTTTTCTAAGTAGAGCTATGAAGATTTTGATTCGATTCATTAATCGACGCTTTGCCTTTTCGGGACAAGAGGCTTGGCGTGGCTATATCAAGTCGAACATAATTTCGAATTTCAGATTTAATAATCTTCAATTAATCGATCTAACGATCCATTCGTTGCCAAGTTGTMGAGATCTTGAATCTTGGATGTATTTAGATCCACTTGTCTGTCCTTTTGTTCTTGTGCTAGATGATTGTACGTGCGTTGCTCGGCACCGTAGACTTGGAATGTGAGCTACCGCGTTGCTGGCCTTGTTTCCCTGAAGAAAATCGTCGTCCGGGCATCTGAACAGTACATCTTGTGCGTATACGTGTCACACCTTCGCTGCCGTTGCCTATACTACAAAGAATTCTCTTGGTACTTCATCGTTGTCCTCAGGACGCTTTCCGTGGTCATTCTCTTTCCATACGAGCAACCTCATGGAGACTTAAACAATACTACGCGCACCGCATATAACTACATTATGCAACAGCAATATCATTGCAATAGTTTCAATCACATTGGACTCTCGATTCTATTGGAACGAGAATAGCACCGTATCTCTTTGACCCAATCTCCAAAACGGCTTGAACAAGTTGAATAAGAGCTCACAAATACGTTCCCCAACCCCACACTTCCATTTTATACATGGAGACAAGTGTAAATTCTGTGCTCCTAGTACTTATACTAATGTTTTTCCAGAAGGCTTTTACTGCAACTTATCCCACGGGTCATGAAACAACGCACCATGCTCGGCATGCAATCACTGAGTCTACGGCAGCAATATTAACTATTCGTGCCGCTAACACTCAATTCCCTCCCACGACGATTGTACCGGATAAAGTGCCTGGTACAGTTGGAGTAAGTCAATCGCCGTTGAGTCCTTTTCCAGTGAAAGACTGACGTAGCTGCCAGATCATCAACACAGACCTCGAAACCGAGGGACGGCCATCAATTCAACCGTTTCCAACTGCTTTCGTAGCCCCCCCAGTACTACTAACATCAGCTTCCTTCTCATACATCTCACCCTTTACTAGCAGCTCACATACTCCGGCCGCAACGCCTTTAAAGGATTTCAACGGTACCATGTCACATTGGCTGCCAACGGGTCACCGTCATGCGCATCTGCACAAACGAGATACTACTGATTGCTTTCAGCCAGTCGCTACAGGTTCACTGCCAAGACAGATAACATCGAGAGGAGATCATCCTGTGCCTCGGCTTGGAATAGTAGGTGGAGGAGACCATCTCTTGGTCCAGGCTGGGAGACTAATGACCATTACAATAGACGCCTCAGAATAACCCTGTCTCTACTAATAAGTTTTATGCGAATCTTTTCCTCGGATCTCAAAGCCAAGGGGTTTGGACACATCCTTACTCCGTAGCATGGAGCAAAGGCAGCGGTAATGCTGGTAGTTGGGGAATGTCTGTATCTCATATCGACGCCAATCAAAGAGCAGACGGACCACAAAACTCTGCATTGCCAGGGGCTCCGATTCAGTACTTTATCAATCCAGTCGGCATTCAATCCATCATTTTGTCAGCAATTGAACTAGGTCCGCCGACGGCTCTAACTACCAGCAACCTCGAAGCATTCTCTGTCAATGCTGTCTTATCGCCCCAGCCAGGCTCTTCGTCTAGTATTAGTTTCCCACTCGTGCAAGGCATGAGCTGTGTTACTGCCATATACAATAATTTGATGCCTGCAGTCCAGAGTAGCGTTTTCTTTAGAACTGTTATTCAAGTCGGTTCTCCACGTACTGGAGTCTTCAAATATCGCATCACATTAGAGGATAACAAAGAATGGCTTCTTTATGCGACCCCTAACAACGGTCAAGATCCACGCTTACAGCTTGTGTCAAATACACAGCTACAAGGTTTGCGGGGGTGGTCTGGTATAATTCAAGTGGCCAAGAATCCGGCTGGTTCCGGCGGTGAAGCCACCTATGATGGGTCAGCTGGAGTCTACCCGGCTACGGCTACTGTTAATGCCTCTGTATCTGCTACGACGGGTACCTACCAGCTCCACTGGATAAAATTTGGTCTGACAAGTCTGCCCTTGACGATGTACGCGTTGCCACATCATATACAGTCATTTGACAGCAGCACGGGACAAGGAAGAACGTCAACGCAGCTTCAGACTACTACCAAGGGCATGGCGACTGCCGTCGTTGGCGATAGCTGGACTCTAGTGGAGCAAAATCTGCCAACGGACATGGGGTTCGCCCCTTGGACGCCCTCAACGAGGAGCAGGTCAGCGCTTTCCTCTGCAGCGGCACAAATTATCAAACAAGTCGCGCGTTCTGAGATCAATCAAGACTACAACAATCAGACCAATCTTGACAGTATGTATTTCAGCGGGAAAGCTCTTGCCAAGTTTGCGATGATCATATACACGACGCATGACCTTCTGCACGAGCCTGACCTCGCCCTTCAGGGCTTGAACGAACTGAAAGGAGCGTTCGCTCGATTTGCAACCAATCAGCAGATATACCCGTTGGTTTATGATACTGTCTGGAATGGTGTGGTCTCTGTAGGTAGTTACATTACTGGTGATCCAGGCTTAGATTTTGGAAATACTTACTACAATGATCACCATTTCCACTACGGTATGTCAGCTTCTAGCCCGTACTCTACTCACATGTTCAAACCGTTCTAGGGTATTTCATCTACACCGCCGCTGTCATCGCCTACCTCGAGCCCAATTGGCTTGGTCTCAACAAAGACTGGGTCAATACTCTCGTCCGGGACGCTTCAAATCCTAGCTTACAAGACAACATGTTCCCTTTCTCCAGGATGATGGATTGGTACCACGGCCATTCGTTCGCCAAAGGTCTCTTCGAATCAGCAGACAGCAAAGACGAAGAATCATCTTCAGAAGACGCTTTCTTCAGCTATGCGATCAAGATGTGGGGCCAAGTCATCGGAGATGATTCCATGGAAGCAAGAGGGAATTTGATGCTAGCAATCCAGGCTAGGACGTTGATCAATTACTTCTTGCTGCAAAGTGACAACGTCAATCAACCAGCAAACTTCATTGGGAACAAAGTCACTGGTATTGTACGTCTATCGCTGAGCCCTTTCCGATTTGCCTGTGCTAATCGCATCATACAGCTCTTCGAGAACAAAATCGACCATACAACCTACTTCGGCGCTAATCCAGAATACATCCAAGGGCACGTCCGCCCCTCCCCTCCCCTTCTCCACAACCCACCACCCTCACTAACACCCCGTCACAGTATCCACATGCTCCCGCTCTCCCCCGCCACCCCATTTACCCGTCCTGCATCCTTCATCCTCGAAGAATGGAACACCTACTTCAACACCACATCCCCCTACCCCGTCTCCACCATCGCGGGTGGCTGGAGAGGGATCTTGTATGCGAACCTAGGTTGTATAGATCCAAGAGCTGCGTGGCGATTCTTTAGCCAGGAGGGTTTTGACGGCAGTTGGATTGATGGCGGAGCGAGTCGGACTTGGTATTTGGCTTTTGCTGCGGCGCTGGGCGGTGCTTGATGCGGGGGGAAAGACCGTAGGTGAGTTTACGGCAGAGGATGTAGATATAGGTAGGTCTCTCTCAGTCCACAGGTAAGTATCAAGGTAGGTTTGGATAAATGGGGTTATCGGCGTTGGAGAAGGTTGGATGTTTGCGGGAAAGAGGAGATTTTCAAGCAAGGGATATTTGATGGAATAGAATGCGCGTTCTATGTCGAAATCTTATCTCATATCATAACAAGAATGTTCCAAAAAAAGGAACCGTTTCTATACCTGACCTATACCCCCACTCGTGGGGGACAAAAATATTGGCACCCCCTTGCAAAACGCCAGTGCTTTCAGCATCGAATAGACCTGTGATAAGTAATTTAATTAGATAATTTTACATATTACCTTTTAAATCCAATGATTCTGCATAGTTTTAAGTCAATTAACGAGGTTTTTCTGCTTTGAAGGAAAAGTTATGAGTTCATGAAGGTTGGCTTTAAGTCGTAGGGTGCCAATATTTATGTTCCCCGCGAACCCCAATATGTCCGTGTCTTTATTCCCGTCCTTTCCCATTCAGCACCTAAAAACCAACTCTTCTCTCCCCTAAAGTCTTGGAATGAACATCGGCGTCTCCCTCTTCCACTTCTTATAATCCTCTCTATCCCCGTATCTCTTATCATACTTCCCCTCGCTCATTGGCACCCCACTAACCTTCAACAACAGAAAGCTCACAAACGCAGGACTAACCCCACAGATACCCAGCGCAATCGCCTTGCCCGCAATACCCCACCCGCCCAAACCCATCCCCACTTGTCCAACATTACTCATCAGCACGCCTGCCGCCGTGGTCGCAATACCCGTCCACAACGTACTCTCACCAAAGTAATTCGGGTGCCGACTCTTACTCCACAACCCTCTCGTTAAGAAATCCTCATCGTGTTTCTTCTGCTTCTTTTCCTGCACCCAAGCGTCTTTCTGCCTATCAGCTGTTACTTCGAAGGATAGACCGCCAACGTAGAGAAGCAGGCCGATTATGTCTGTGATGCCAACCGCAGCGGGGAGGGCGGAGAAAACGGAGGCGGGGAGGGAATTGATTGCTAGGACGGGCATGAGACAGAGGGAGACCCATGTCGCTTGGGCGAAGAAGGCGACGGCGAAGGAGGGGGGTGAGGTACGGATCTTGTCGAAGCGGGAGTCGGAGCCGTCGGCGGAGATGCGTTGGAAGAGGTAGGTTCCCACTATTCAAGTGTCAATTGTGTTCCCAGTCATTCGCTTAGGTTTAAACAATTGGTGCTTTGGGTACGTACACCTAGTCGCCCACAACCCCACCGCCGCACTCAAAACCAGCTGTCTCCAATTCAATCCCGCACCCTGTGCACCCCTCAGCGCGCCCAGCACGCTCGGCCACGCAGGCTTCACGGAGCCCAATGCCGCTGCTGCATATCTTGCCCTGATAGTTGGCAGATACAGACTCAGCGCTGTGCAAGAGAGATATGTGAGTGAGCCGGAGAGGTCGTAGAAGCGCTCGCTTTGAGCGATTATGGAGGGGACTGCGACGGCTGCTTGGATGGCGTAGGCGAGACCGATGGAGGGGACGAGAGTGGAGAGAAAGGGGGATTTGAAGGCTGTGGCGTGGAGGAGGGTTGAGAGGACGGTCATTGTTGGGGGAGAGTGGAAGCAATTGCTGGAGAGCTGTGGGGGAGGATGTGTTTACTTTATGAGTAAGGTAGCATTGAACGCGGGATGGAAGCCTCGTCGTGACGACATTTGGGACGGAGTCGGCGTTTTGATTTCACCGAACATCCGATGATAAGATACGAATACGAACTCTGGGAAAAATGGTTGCCTAGGGAGGGAAGGTCCTTGACTTGGACGTCTACTGCCTGCGCGTAGGTGGGGTTTTGATTCGATTCGAGGAAATGCGCTCGTTCCCACCTAATGCTGCTAACTTAACTCTGAAATATGCTCCTCTTCACCCCTGCCGAAGGTTGTCTACTAATATGTCCATAATTGAAAGAGCCCAAGAGCAGAAGGCCCCTGTGAACCTGAAGAGGTATTAGACATCGCCTTGCATTCAGAATGAGCAATCAGCCTGGTCAAGACACAGCCTCGGGGAATCTTACGCGTTGCTCGGACCTCAAAGCTGAAACTCGTAGATAAGGCTGACACCACACGCATCCATGTCAGCCTTGATTAAGCCCCCTCTATCTGATACTTAAACCTACAACATCGCTCACGATATGTGGCTTATGTTTGGGCATAAGTACAGATATTGCCTCAATATAGTCCTGTTGACCAAATTATACGGTCTTCAACAATGCCTACCCCGCTGGAGGACATCCCGGAAGACAGGAAGAGAACTCTTTTCGTTGAGAATAGCCACATATCACCCGCTGAGCTTGAGGGACAGGAGAAGCAAAAAGTGCGAAGGGTCTCTTATCCTACACCTCATGTCGCTGGCCGAGAGGTGGCAGACTCCAGCAGCACTACTACTTTAGTTCCCCTTCGTTCAAGTATACATACGGTGATGGCGGAGACGAGAAGGGATATGTCCCTGTTTGCAGATGAATTCAGAGGCCATCGTCATTGGTGTACCATATGCGAGTACCCTCAGGCGATTTTTACATGCGACGGCTGGAAAAGACACATGAAAGAGCACGAGCAATTTTACCCGTGCCCCATGTGCGCGGAAACCTATGTCAGAAAAAGAAATCTGGTGCTACATTTGAGAGCTGCCCATGATTTGGCTGATGATGCAGTTTCCAATCAGGCGTATATATGCAGGCGCATTGAAAAAAAGGCTTATGCTTGCGGTTTCTGTATTCGGATTTTCAGCAGCAATTTAGAACAGCTTAGACATATTGATAATGAGCACTGGAAGTGTGGTCAAGATATCAGCAACTGGGACTTGAACAAAGTCATCCAAGGACTGTTGCTACAACCAGATATACAATCGAGCTGGCTCAATCGACTTCCGGACACCTCTTCAGCAGATCCAGAACTTAAATGGAACCCTTCGAATGCGGAAGACCTCATACTGCGACTTGGATTTTAGCAGTTGCAAAACCTTTGCAAGATCTTGGCATTTTTACTTGTGCGCGCGCGCGCGCGTTCCTCATAAAAATCCGCACCACCTACTATTAACACCTACCATCAACGCGTCTTTGATCCATTTTTTAAGCTATAAAACCCTAATATATAAATACGCTAGTATTACAATGCCTTCGCGTAAGAAAAAGAACCTTGTAAAGAGTTAGATACCGTTTAGAYAGCTATCCTTAGGGAAATAGCTCCGTTCTAAATCTACTATCTTAAACGATCCTCCCATTACCTCCCCGCGCATCCGTAAAGCCAAGGTCTATTTTAATGAGACATAGGTAAATAATACTAGGAAGAAGGAATAGAAGTTGAAGTATAATAATCCTCCTAAACTAGTATAGTTAACCTAGGGTTCCTTAATTATACGGCAGTTAGTAACTATTAGTTAGGTATATAATACTATAGAGGATTTTAAGGAGATTAAGAAGAAGGCAGCTAAGGAGGTAATTACTAAGTATATAGCCTAGCTTGACGCTCAACGCAGGGGAGACTTGACTGTAAAGGAGGTTAATGTTACTACGACTCTAGCGAAGGTAGCTGCTATAGTAAAAGCTGAAGTAAAGCAAGCTACTAGAGCTAGAGAAACCCCTAAGGCTGTTATATAAATCAGCGCGGATACACCGGTACCTTCCTAATATATCTTTAAAGGTTCTGTTCCTACCTGTAGGTAGTTGACTCATGGCAATGGATACTTTTAGCAACAGTAGAGGGTTTCCAATAAGCCTGTAGTAGAGCAATAGCTTTCGACTTAGAGGCAGAATTAAGGAGATGTGTAGGCATTGGGTAGAGCGGAGGACTTGTAGATATACCTAAAACACTATAAATTAGTATAAACATAGCTTGTTGGCTTCAAAATTACCTATTCGGTCAAAAATCGATGCCGCGAGGTGTTAATGGTAGGTGGTGCGGATTTCTATGAGGAACGCGCGCGCGCGCGTACAAGTGAAAATGCCAAGATCTTGCAAAGGTTTTGCAACTGCTAATTAAGCGAGGACCCTGCAGATGACCTTGCGGTTGCAGCCATTGCCCAACTCACACCCGCGCATCAGTTACCCATTTCAGGCAACTTTCGGAAGCCGATGGACAACATAAGTAGGCACCGGGTTGAGCCATCAAAAAGGCTAGACCATATCGCGTCTAATAGCCTCTTTGATGCCGAGTCTATGGCATATGGCCTAGACCCTACGGCCTCTTCGAGAACACCAGTGGTTTCCGACAGGTCCTCCCTTCTCGCGGCGGATGAATTGGTAACATGTCTCCTGCAAAACGCCGAACTTGGTGTTTTCTACAAAACAGCACTGGAAAGTCCGCACATTGGTCTGAACAGATTTGAGAGGACATTCCGCCGCATCTTGAATCAGTATTCGAAGGATTTGAAGGAAGAGGCTTGGAATAGAGCGCAAATATCCGCTGCTATACTTGTCCGTCGCCGGTCTAGATACATCGCAAATATGATTCGTAAGAATCTTGAGGGGTCAAGAAAGCTTTACCGACACGGTCAGGTACAGCATGGGGTAGATCGCGGCAATCGTAGGGGCCTGGAAATTGAGCAGTTCTTGAGATCAATGAAAAGATCATCATCGTCACCATCATTAGATGAGCCTCGCTTTAGGGGTCAGACACTGGAAGAATTGTCAAGCTCGGACACGAACACCTCAGATGATGACTTTGATGATAAGCTACCCCAGCTTTCTCAAATTGAAGATTTCATGTTTACAAGCGCAGCCTTTTCTGCCCTTCGTGCCACTGTCTGGCAAATCGTTGACCCTTCATTACGTCTTGAATTAGGAAGACTTGCAGCAGAAATAGAGTGATGTCCTACAACTCCCATCGATGTATCCTATGGGGCTATCAAAAGCATCTCCGACCGAGTTAAGGGTATTGTAGAGGACTTCACGAGGGTATCATGGGATTGGTGGCCTTTAAAGCCACGAATGGGGCATATCCCGGCTGGCTATGCTCGTATTCGCTGGTACTGCGTAAGTGCCATTACATGTCATATAGCTCGTGCTAACAGGTTAGTCTTGTGACGAGGAGCGTTGCGAAAACGTGCCAATTTTCTTTGCAGAGCAGGTCGCGCGGACATCCACTGGTGCCTTTAACGCTGCGGCTCAACAATATGCCGTCGAAGGAGCTGGTCAAGGTCAGCCTACTCGTAATGATCCGCTCAGTCGTTCTACAGGATCGTTCACAACGTCTAACAGCCAGCAATCGACCCGATACACAGGTGATCCTTCCCAAAAGCACCCATACTTCGAGCAGAAGAATCGCGTACTTGGTTACAGTACTGCCACCAACAATCGTATGCTACTTCTCAGACCGCTCTTTGTATTTCTAGGAATTGGACTTGGTGATGAAAATCGCGTAGCGCAAATCGAAATCATCGACAAGAACGATGACACCTTCTATGAGGAACTGAAAAGAAGCTATAAGACAACCAAGGGTATTTTGAGACGAGTCCTTGGTATATGGAAATATGCACATTGTGAATTTTTCAAGGTACTTCTCCCATTACCTCCTGGGTACCCAGCTGAAGATCATAGTTCGAAAAATTCGACGATAATGACATCGCACCCCGAATAGTCGGCGTTCCCCCTCCGGAGAATTTAGAGTACGAGTACGCGCCGAAACCTGTCGACAGCATGCCACCTATAACTCCCCATGAATTTCGCCGTCGTTACTACTCCTGCCGCCGAAATTGTCCCATCTCCCGCTCTCTACTCTTGTGGTACTTCCACAGATGCAAGAAGCCTTGCCGGATAAGACTCGACGCTATCGACCGGATACCCAAACGGACGAGTCGGCTTGAACTGGACGGCGATGTTCGATCGTTCTTTTGGGGGCTATATGCTATTGAGCGAATCTCTTTCTTCAAAGTTGCGCTATATCATCTCATCATCATAATTCCATCATTCATTTTCATGTTCCTTTGGCTTTTCTACTGGGACCATGCTGGCGACCTGCAAGATGCTTCTGTGCCTTTTCTCTGCGGTTTGGCGTTGTTGCCCCTACTATGGGGTTTCTTACGCTCAGTATCGGACGCCTACAGCCCTCGGAGCATTGGAAGTCTCCATGACCAGTAGTTGTGTTATATTTAGCGCTTATGTATCATCCACTGCTTATTTTCCACGTCTTTGCTGCTTAAATCACGACTGCAGGCATGAGTCCACGGATATATAGCTTTATTCGCCACTTACATATCATTTTCGGAGTAAGAACATTGTGTGGACAAGAAGTACTGGGAACTCATTTTGTCAAATGACTACAGCCTCTTTCTCTCTGGGGAAGTCTTGGTGAATGTACGAGGAGGCTGGGATATCAATCGGAGACGCGGAAGCCCATCTTTCGCTAACCTTGTCAAAATTTGCAGCTCCTGCACGAGAGCCCGTTAATGAAATCGCCATTACCGCATTTGCGCAAGGCAGAAATCATCGAACGTCCATTCGAGTCAGCTTCTGTAATGCGAGCCACAGTAGATGGTTGAAACAAGTGGCGTCTTACGTGCCCCGAAAGTCCGATGGTGAAACACGAATGTCAGCCACGGAGACATCGCTAGCATTATGCTTGCCTTGCATAGCCAACTTCCAAAACCGGGCTTAAGGTAAGAATAAGCCTGTATTAAAAAGGCTATTTGTAGTCCACTTGGCCCTTTGTGCAGTCTTCTCGGACCTGTCAAGCACCCTTCTGACGTATGCCTTTTGTTGCTCTCCTTCTTGTCCGTGTGGAGTGAATTTTGGTGCGTCTCTTCTTAAACGAAGAGATCAACCTTTGAAAATGCCTCATGGACCTAAAATTTAACATGAAAGCCAAGACAGGAAATAGCGCAGACGATCGCCTTGCCCCTACCCAAGTCGATAAGGCTACGACTTCGGCTAAGATAGTTGTACAGGTCACCAGGCAACAATGAAATAGCCTCATTGGCCCATTTACCTCAGGCCTTGGTATCCTGGCATTCTTCCCTGCCAGCTCTTAAAATGTGAGTGATGGCGCTTTGTTTGGACCGAATACACAGTCAAGCGCTTTGAGGCTAACAGCTTGAAGACGGCTTGCTAGCTTGGACAGATGTCACCCCGATTTCTAGGCTCAGTATTCCTGATTTTGGATCTCGATCAGATGGAAGTTCTTCTATCGGAGTGTGCAGGCTTGATATGAGATGAAGGATTAGATACAGACTGAATATCCGAGTCCGCTTGACAAGTTCAACGGAAGCCAAATGATTAGAAGAATTGACCCATGAACAGTATGGAGGAGCCGAGTTTGCCCCTAGATAGCCCCGGAATAGCCCCTAGAGCTGTTCTCTCGGCTCTACTACGTACACACCTTAAGGCCCTTGTCTCGGTAAGGTAGGGGCGCAAGAGACCGGCTATGGGCGCCAACTTCGTCACCTCGGCCAACAGCCCTAAGGTAGGGTCTCTCAGACCGGCGTGGCATCAGCCCTATAGGATTCTATGGTTGAGGAGTGATAGAAGCAGTGCTTACTCCCTTACTTACCTGAGACCAAAATTGTCACAGTCTCGCAAAGTTCTACTACGAGCTACTGCACGCGTAAAATGGGGACTGCAACCTTGCTTCAGGCACGTGGGAATTGCGATTCCAGTTCAATGGCAGGGTTCGGGTATTTCCTTCTGCAGCGGCTCCGCACCCCGCTCCTCGACCTATCAACGCCCGCGTCAGCCCTGACAAGTCATACCACAGCCCTAGATCAGTCAAAGTGCTTGGTCTTGCTGGATCCCCTTCCGCCTGCTTGGTGACAGATTTGCGAATTTGCTTCTCCCTATTCTCGCATGCTCAGCCCATCAGCTACCATCGATATCTCGGCGACAGCTTGATTGCTTCTCGTCTCATTCTCCTCTCAACCCAACCACCATGAGCGGAATGGAGGTTGTCGCAGTGATCGGCTGTGTAGCTGCGGTCGTATCGGCTTACAAGGATGGTGGGAATATCGTCAAGCAGATCAAGGCGAAGCGCGCGGCCAAAAGGGCACCAGCACCCACAGAAACACTCGAGACATCTCTTCAAAGAGGTCCACCTGCTGTAGAAGAGGCTAAGGATCAGGGAATAGAGAAATATGGGCCTCGATACGCTTATTCCCGCGACCGTGAGTGCGAAGGTTATCACGATTTGTTCAACTTGCTAATATATAACCCAGCAATTGCCATCGAGGCTCTTCGAGACATCCTTATCCATCTTCAAGGAACCCTCCTCAAACATCTGTGGTCAGCGCAAGAGGATGACAACATCCAGGACTTCAATATCGTGGTAGAAACTTCGGACCATGGAAGGATCAAATCCGTTATGGTGCTTAACGAGCTATACATGCGAATGGCGACAGCAGCTCCTCTACAGAAGCAACTCTCGGGGCCTAGTCGGGTAGAGACATTAGATTCCATTGCAGACTCGAGACTACCCTGGGACCGGCAGGACCACCCTTCCGAAGACAGCCAAAGCCTTCCCATATTTTCAAATGGCTTACAGACCCAGCGTCATCCAAGCACAGAGAACACCCTTTTACGGCAAAACCAGATTGTTGATCCTGAAATTGCACTAAAAGAAAAGCCCACCAAAAGGTGGTTCCATGCTTCAAGAACAGGGAAAGGGCATCAAAACAGCATCCAATCAAACTCCCATACTTTTGGACACCATGGCACTGCAAGCACGATCACCACGATTGATGATTCGTCAAAGATGCGACCAAAGGACGTTATATCTCCAAGGCGGAGCACTTCTCTTGGAGAGACCGAGGGAATGCCGCCAATTCAGCAACATCATTCTGCCGATACATTTTCGCCACTGACATGGCAGCAGTCACCAGAATTATCGAGCAATCCATGGCTGTCAGAAGAGTCGGCATCATCGAACGTTGAATTTGCATCATCCCCTTCATCGCCAAACCTGAACCAAGGTGTACAACACTTACGGTCAAGTTCGGGTATGGTGGTCAACGGAAGTCATTCATTGGTTCACGGCTCGAAGATTTCAACCTCTGACTTGGAATCGAAGACAGGCGCAGCCATCTGGAGGGACAATAAGCTTCCTGCCAGGGACACGAAAGTCACGAAGATACGGATACCCACTTGGCCTCGAAAGCGATCGAGCACAGAAACAACCCAACTATCAGAGACCAGAAGCTTATCTCAAGACTCTGACCGTAACGGAAGCGTTTCGCCCCCCAGTCGCCATGTTCGTCCCTCGTTAGAATCATCAAGTACGGGAACTCAAAATCTATACGGTGGCTTCTGCCTAGGAGCGTATAAATTACAGGTTGGCTTTCCGGACGAGGGTTTTAAGCTCCGGAACCAGTCCGTGGCTTTGACGGGCCAGGCTCAGTATTGGGCATGTGCAAATTCACATTGCGTATTTGACGGCCCCGCTCGTAGGATGGATAGAGGTTGGGGCTTCAGCACTGTTATTAAAGTCGCATATGGTGTCCAATATCGCTGGACATTCCTGGCCAAGTCGCACGTCGCTTTGCCGAAGAGCAAGAATCGAGAGTTTGACTATCAGTGCCCCTTCTGTGTTGCGCTGCGTCAACCGCCAGGACCATATCGGACGGTGCACGCGTTCATGGAACATGTTTCGACACACAGGGGCCAGGAGCCCGAGAGTTCTATATCTGATAGGATAATCTGCATTTTCGGCCGAGTAGCACAGACACATGAGGCTTTCGATATCAACCTAACGCCTTATGCGATAGCACACGCTGCCAATGCCAAGGTATTAGAGCAATCTTTCGACACTTCCCTGTCTCTATGAGGAATGGCGCTGGTTCTATTACGCGCTGAATAGTAATATGGAATTCCAGGGGTGTTTTTGAACGGAAGCGAGGCGAAAGCCCGCGAACAATAATCATGCCGACTGCTTTTTATACCCTCTATGGCGAGATTGACGTGTGGTAATGAGGGCTAGTCCTCTCTGAGAGACCAATCTTCTCTACTATCTCCACTCTTGCGATTCTTTCGCGCCCGTTCCTATATTTTCTGCGCATGTAATTCTCTGAGGCGACGAGTTTGAAACTTCCCGACCAAATCAACGTTTTACTGGACAGCCGCTGCTCAGTTGGTAAAATCACAGCCGCGTATCCTCTGAGCACTAAATCTAACCTTCAACGTTCCTGCTCATGGGACTTCCAACCATCTAAAGCCATCTACGTACGTACATTGAATATTCGACCATCGAAGCGATGCGGGCTATCAATATTTATGCATTATGTTACCTTCTACTCCGCCTTTACCTTCTACCCGCCGCCGCCGCCGCTCTCCTCCCCTCTACCGTTCTCGGGACACAGTCAAATCAATCTCTCGTTGTCGAAACTCCCACTCTCACCAGCGTCCTCTCCGCGCCCCCTTCCCCACCTGAGCCTCCCGCTCCCCCAGCCCCGACCGAGACCCAAAGCATAGCATGCTTCAACCGCCAACAAAGACACGTCATACCACTCACCCTCAGAGACTGCTACAACACCATCGAGCTTATCCTTCACACATCTCCCGGCCCTATGATACCCCAAAATTTCTCCAGTCACGGCGCCGAAGGCACCCACAAAGTTCCTGTGTCATGGGACGTTGGGAACTGTCACATTCTGATAGCCACGAAAGACGTGGACGATGATACATGGGATGAGTTCCGATATGTGGATATTGTGGATGCAGCGCAAGATGTGTTGGCCACCTGCGTGCCACGAAGTAGAATGGCATTGGGAGGAATTAAGATTATGGGGGAAAAGGGGTTCTATGTGGCTGTGAATGGAAGACCACGGCTGGTTATGGGGAACATGACTGAAGACGGGTATCAGACGTATGCAACGTCGATGGGGACGGGCACGGCCATGGGAAATGCGTTGCCGACGGGCGTGAGCGCGTTGGTGTCAAGGGATGAGCTGGATGAGGACTTGGCATTAAGTGTGATGTGAGTGTGAAGGAGAGTGTGGCTCTGCACATATTTTGAGAAGTGCTTACGGAGGGTTTTCGAGACGTTCTTTTAGCCAGTCATATTTGTGAATGTCTACATGTTAAAATTGAAACTTCATATCTGTACATCTAGTAAAATGTTCCTCTTCGAGTACTACCACACGCCATACTTTCTGCAGGAATTGGTTTTGACGAGCTTCAGTTGGCGGGAGAATGGAGCAAAAGTCATGCCTATAGAGTTCAATTAGTTGTATCCTTATCAAGCAATTACACCCCGCTCTCTAAGTACCACGCATGCCGTTGCTGAACAATATTTGGGCTTACACTTGGATCATTTGCACCTATGTCACTTTCACCATGCCAATAAGAAGAACAGATTATTTTTTTTAAGCTCTATAGCTTCTCGCGGGGACAAGAATGTTGGCGCAAACCAGGACTTTTGGTGTCACTCTCAGTACTACTGCTAAAAAATTACCCCGCTATCAGCACCTCGCTATCGTCAAGGATATATCGCTGTATCAGATAATCAGTTTTTCCACTATCTACAAGGCCTCCGACGTAGTAATAGGGTAGAGAACAAGTGTCAATTTGTCCCTTGATAATAAGGCCTGGTCGTTAGTGATGGCCCGAAGAGTAGCCCCCAAAGCCAGTTTTAGGGGAGTCATTCCGGGGGCTATTGCTCTTATCTAGCAACGCGATCGCTTTGTTCGTTCTATGGCAGTGAGGCGTTAGTAGTAAGGTATTGGCAACTAGGTGCTGGCAGCGAGGTATTGACAACGGGGTGCTTGGTAGTGGTGGTAGTGGTGGTGGCGGTGGTGATAGTGCCTACGGCGGTAATAGTGCCTACTATGTACCTTATGTATGGGGTCGCCGTATATTGATAGACTATGCCATCGATGGATGGTGTTGCCACTGGTGGGGGAAATTATGAGAGCGACGAGATGTCTGTATAGACCCTGAAAGTTTTACAACCACGCTAAAATTTAAAAATCCGCGTTTGCATGTGGACTTACTGACTATCTAATGGTGCTAGGACCATGTAAAATGAGGAACATGTTGTTTCAATGATTATACATGAATGGAACTTCGAGAGGCAAACCTTGGGTTGGCATACACGTTGCGAGTTCGAGCCGAATCCAACGAGGTTAGTGCACTGTCTAATTTTGCAGTAACCAAGTGATAGGGCCGAGACCGCCCAATACTTGCACAGCCTGGGAGGTATCATCTTGCAACAAGCACTCTGCATTGCAAATGAACCGCTATACCGTCTTGCCGAGGAGAAGGCCATCTACTCTATTTTCTCTAAAACTTTTACGGCATGTGCTTTGGTAACCACAATCCCTTGGTCTATAAAAGGGTAGAAACGCCATAATTGAAGGCGTAGAGGAATTTGGTGCCCTGGATGGGGAGAGCGGAGAGGTTTTCGCAATCGGTCAGGAATCAAGTCCGAAGTAAGATCCGAACCCACAAGCTCACACTTTCATCGACTTCATAGCTGCCACTGGGCTCGAGGGGTAAAATAGGGTTAGATGGAGTCTCTTTAACCTCGCGCTGATGCTTGTCAAATGATAAGATTGGCCGGAAAACCCTCAATCTCCGTCTCAGATATAACTACCGTGGCTGCCATTGCATAGCAGTGGCAAACATATATATATACACTATATGCACCCCGAACCCAGGATTTGAGATTGCCGTTTTGGGTTGGAAAAGGGAGCAGGGTCGCTTTAGAGAAGGCACAGAAGGAGCAAGGGGAAGCATGGGGGGAGCATGAGGGAGCAACGAGGGAGCATGGGGGAGCATTGAGCGAGCATGATGGGGCAGTGCAGTGGCGTAGCAGGTGGGAGCCTGAAGTGGCTTCCTTCGTCTCGGCTTGAGCTGCCTTTGATGACTTTCTGCCGCATTAAATTTTATGGGCAGCTGGATAGCCTCAGAAACTCATGCCCGTTCTGCGCGGATACCCCCCAGCAAGCCGCTAGGGGGCCCTAACGGGCCCTACAGCCCCTATGGTAAGCCCATTTATTGGGGGGGGTCTAAGCCGAAATAGGGAAATGCCTTCTCCAACGCCTTCATGAAGACAGCCGCTGCGCGACGCACTCATTATGCTCTCAAAGACACCTCACCCGTTCCCGACAGTCACATCCAGGAGCTCTATCATGACATAATCAAGCACGCACCAAGTCCTTTCAATTCACAGACTACACGTGTCGCCCCTGTCCTCGAGGATGAACACAAGAAACTCTGGGGCAATATCATGGGTGTATACGAAGCCATGTTACCTGCAGACCATTTCGCCCACGCCAAGGGACGCATGGAGGGATTCAGCAAGGGATACGGGACAACCCTTTTATACGAGGACATGGATGTGGTGAAGGAGATGCAGGGCAAGTTTGCCAGTTATGCTGACAAGTTTTCTCAATGTGAGTCGAGTCTCCGCCGCTTCATCTTATTGAGCGCTCTTCAACCGTTGAGTTTCATTTGTGAAAAATCCAATGGCATGCACCAATACGTACTCTGAGCTGCACTCGAAGCTGAGGGCTTTGGATGTAACCTTCAACACTACAACCCTCCTATCGACTCCAAGCTCGAGGAAGAGTACAAATTTTTCAAGAGCTGGAATCCAAAGGCGCAAATGGTGTTTGGGGCGATCGAAGAGGACGCTGGACCTGCTATGTCGAACAAGGAATCTAAGCCCGTTGAGGGTGGGGGGTTGAAGATTGTGGGAATGTTATGAGAGAAGTGTCTTGGAATGCGGAGCAATTTGGAAGAAAGAATGCGCTGGGAGAGCGATTGAGAGGTACACGAGAGAAAGGGACGTTGAGTAGTGGACTGGGGACATGCGTGTTATTTGGCATAAAGGATATCGCATGATGCAGATCATAGCACTGATAGAGGAGATTTTATTCAATTGGAATATGGAAACCTTGTAAGAAATCCCTGTGTCCAGATTCATCTCGCATCAACGCACACCATTCGACTGAGAGTCAGCATTTTTATCTGGCGTACAGGAGTGAAGGAAAAGTTGATGGAGAGTTACTGTCGCTGTTTTTTCTCTACCTACCCAGGTGGGCAATTCAATCGTCAAAAAGGGAAAGTGGGTGAATCATGACAGAACTAATGCGCTTTTTCTCGCAAATCATATTATTGGCCGTGCACCGAAAGGATTCGAAACGATTGCAGATGTAACCCTCAATCGCTGTCTCATTGGATGTTCGCGTATCGTTGACGTCGAGCTGCAGCTTTCTCGGCCTTTGAATGCTGCAATCTCCCTCAGCCGCAGCCCCCATCAAGGGTGGGGACATGCCCAGACCCGAGACCTAAGTTACACATGTAAGATCTTCGAGTCCCCAACCATCTAAGTACCGCAAATTATTCATCGCAATGGACACGGCGACAACTTCGTCACATGAGCTCACGCGACTTCAGCCTTACCAGTACGAGGAAGGAAACGTATTCGATGAAGACGCTCGAGAGCCCAGCATAGACTTGGGGCGGTATCCTGATCAAGTGAGAGGGAAACGGCTCGGCAGCGGTGCTTCGTCTCGCGCTCCATCAGTGACGAGTGATGTCGACAGTCGTAGCATAAAAGTTGCCACTGCCACCAAGGGATGGCCCTCATCTCCTCGAACGTTGGGGCGGAAAGGGCGATGGAATGATTGGTCAACTGCTCAAGGGATATTGCTCACCCTTCTCCCGACCATGTTTCTAGGTACGCGGTCGGATCATATCTCAAAACACAAAGCAGGGACTGAATCTGTGCTGTAGTATTCGGATTCGCCGCAATATCTTTGAATAATAAGGAACGATCTCAATTCGGAAAATCAATCATCGAAGTCAGCAAATACGGCACTACGATATTTCCAATCGTCTTTGCAGCAGTGGTCTCCACCCTGATGAAGGCTATTGCGTTGTGGAGATGCGAGAGGGGAGCCAGCGTCGGTGTAAGCGCATCAAGTCTCAGGGAGTTGATGTTGTGAAGCTCCAGCTAAAGATGATCAGGTCCTTGAACAACTTATCGGAAGTCAGAGTTTGGCCGGGACGGTTGAACGATTTTTTCTCCTCCGACGGTTCACCATATTCGCCATACTCATTGTTCTTTTCTGGCTTCTGTCGCCTCTTGGAAGTCAGATGACTTTGCGACTTTTGAGGATGAAGGACAGCAGTACTACTATGAATAGATCAGCCCCATATTTCTGCACCTTCGCTGCCGATGGTGACTCGAACCCTTCTCCTCCAAGCCTCTTCCAGACGTTTCCTAATGGCGACGAATCGGATAGCGAAGCCTTTGATGTGAACGCTCCTACGCTGTCCGTCTTACTAGGTGCAAGCATGCTGGGATCTGACAGCATGCGGAAATCATCTGTAGATCAATATGGTAATGTCAGAATCCCTTATCTTCCTCAACTTACGACTGCTACGGATTGGTCCCAAGTACTTGGGCCTGGGGAACAAAGCAATTGGGTGTCACTCACTGGCCTGATGGTATCGGAGCAGGCAATATCCAACGAATCAAACTTCATTGTCAATACCTCCTATATTGAGGCTACCTGCTCTGATGCGGTACTGTTGCCCTTCGCTGGGGACTTCAACCTCCTATCAAAAACTATAGCAAAAGCTGGCTTCCATCAGCATCCCGGCGTTAGTGGCTCGCCGAAAAGTAACGCATTCGGGGGGCCTGACGGGAATCAAACCAACACCCTGTTGGTTGATTCGAACTCCCTTGACGACGGGGATAAGACCGTGGAGACTGATGATGAAGGCGAGGGCATTACAAAAGATGAATTAACCTACCTACCCAGCCCGGTCAACCTATTCTATGCATCCCGAGTGAGATGGATCGACGACCACTCACATATCGAGGTGTTTAATTGCAGCCTGACCCATCCTCTTGTGGAAGCCAACGTTACGTGTGAAGGGGCCAGATGCAATGTCTTGCAAATGCGCCCATCCGAAGTAAAGGCTGAGTCTGGAAATTCTTTGCCGTTTTCCTTCAGTGAATACTCGCATTTTCTGCGATTCATACCAAGTTCGCTGGGAGCGTCCGGCTCCAGAGACACTCCCACTGCCATAGACCAATTCATGCTTGGATCTCCATCACCTTTAACACAGGGCGATAGGCCTTTTGTTAAGAATTACGAAAACATAACCGGTGAGGTCTTTGCCGGTAGGCTCACCACACTCCTCAACACTATCTGGCAAGCCTCTATTGCGCCTGGTAATATCGCTCTAGGCTCCTCAGCGAACTTCAGCGCAATTGGCTCATTGTCTACCGTGGCCAGTGTCAACGAAATCAAGCCCCAAGCGCAATATGCGGTCAATTTTTGGCATGCTGCGCTCTTGATTGTCATCACCTTCATGCTGGTGATATGCGCGATCGCCGGCATGATACTGAGTAAGATCACCAAGGCGCCGGATGTTCTAGGCTATGTTTCGACAATGACTCGTGATAACGAATACGTAAGGGTACCAGAAGGCGGAAGCACGCTGGATGGGATGCAAAGGGCGCGATATCTGGCGCGTATGAAGGTGCAGCTGGCGAATGTGCGGCCGGAGGACGAAGCCGGACTGATCGCTCTTCGCAGTCTGGGAGGGGGCGATGATGCCAACACGGGCAGGCTTATGAGGAATTGCTTGTATCGATGAAGCTTGACCGGACTTTGAGAGATAGGGCGAGCATTTAATGGCTCTTCTAAAACGAGCTACTCCTACGACAGCGATGGGAGCCTACAGTGGGACGAAGATAGTATTCAACCCCTCTATTTGAATGCAAACCTTCTATTCACTTTGCCCCCTATTATTATCGATGTTCACTGCAATACGCCTCGTCCCAGAGGCCATAAATTGAGCTCTCAATTGCGTTCTATCATTATAGAGCTTAAGGATATTGATTGGTCCTGTCGGACGATTGCTGCAAAACACCATATACCTCTTAGTATAGTCAAGACTACTATTCTCCGAGCCAGGAAGCAAGCAACTACCTCTACCTCTACCTCTACCTCTACCTCCCACCATACTTCCCTCCCTCGATCCGGCCAGCCACGAGTCATATCAGAAGAAGAAGAAAGAGATGAGATTTATGATATGATTGCTCATCAAAACCTACCGATTTCCTACAACAAATCAAGAAGATAAATATGTTCCAGATGCTGGCGATTCGAAGCATACAACTTCTATTTCCAGTAGTCAATGAGGATCCGCAAGTGGAGGAGGAAGCTCAAAAACCCTCTCTTTGGGTAAACCGTTGGATCCTTCACAAATAAGGTGTGGACTGTAAAAAGCGCCCCCTTTGCCGTTCCGGGACAGGGAAGGGGAGCAAGCAGGGCCGCTTTGGAGGGAATAGCGAGGGAGCAAGAGGGAGCAAAGGGAGAGCACATTGACATAACAGACATCAACAGGAAAGCAAAGCGGCGGCACCCGATCACGTGTTGGCTTAGGTTAGGGAATGTTATATATATATATATATATTCAATAGGATAAGAATCAGACACAAGCAGTTGCAAATCGCGCTAGAGAATAATGGTTGCTCTCTTCTATCTTGGCTACCGATTCACTATTATCAGTAAGGGAATTGTGTAATCGAATGTTAATATGCGAACATAATTGATATCAGTGGGGAGAACAGGCTAAAGTCACAACTTTGAATAAAAATGCCATGTCTTGACAGGCGGTATGCTAAGTTCTAGTTAAGGATCAGAAACCGCTAATCAGGTGTGCGAGGCTATAGTTTCTTACTCAATGTGGCTGTCGCTCCCATCTTGGTCGGGTATGAAGCTCTCGCAGACTCCTAGGAAGCATGACCGGAGACTAGCAGGCACAGGCTTATCCCTTTTAAGGGTCATAACGAGCTATAACTAAGTGATGAAGATCATTGAGATCTCGTTAGAACTATGTCAAGGCAACCATGCCTTTGTTGTTGCTCTAGCCTGTACCCTAAGTGGAGCAAGGGGTTTCCTCTCTAGAATTCTGCGTTACAGCTATAGTGAATGTGATTCGCCGATAATGGATGCGATGTTCCGGTCACACGACCCCGAATATACTCCATCGCTTTACTTCCAAAAGTCTCATTTGCCTCACCCTCTTTTTAACACCTTAATCCTCCTTGTCCCCTGATATCTCATGCCTATTGTGGGATTCTTCTCTAGTCCCTATCCTCTTCCTCCTCCTCTTCCTCCTCCT
>KE598560.1:357591-378934 GCA_000444155.1 Cladonia macilenta KoLRI003786
TTCCTCCTCCTCTTCCTCCTCCTCTTCTTCGTCATCCTCGTCCTTATCTTCGTCCTCCCCACTTTCGCAATAAGCCATCTCATTTTCACTATTCGAATTCTTCTTGAGATCCTAATCGTAGAACATTCTGCATGATTCGGTCGTATCATAATAAACCACTTGTCGTTGGCTAGAGCTAGGTATGTATACAGTATTGCCAATGTTAAACGTCAGCGAGGAGAGGAGATTGCGGGCATCCCAGTCCTTTTCAGGCTCAGAGACGGGAAACCTTTTTTTGTACTCCTTGATGTATGCCTTGTTGCTTAGCCTGTGTCGCGGTGCCCTCCAATTACCCATGTTATGTTCATTGTGACCGTAGAAAGAGCATACGTCAAAGACGAAAGCCTAACTAGTGCTCATATCCATAGCGGTGTTGCCTTGACCTATCAGAATAGATATCACTGACCTGACAAACTCTGCTACCTAATTTCGCATTAGTCAGCATGAATCAAACAAGGCTTCAAGATCCTTCCATCTACCTGCAATGGTGGGAGAAGGCGAGGAACGACCTTCTCAAGAGTGAGCTTGCAGACCAAGTCAAATTCAGGCCAATCCAAATTCGCTTTTGCTAGATTCATCACGTGGCCGAGATGCCTGGGATAGAGAGCACACCATGAGTTCCCCCAAGTGTCCACTGCTTGGGTGGTCTTGGCGTGGCAAGTGGCTACGTGAAGGCCAAATTTACTAATTGGAGATACCGACTTTTGACGCATTTCTGCTAATGCAGCTGCCAGCGTAACAGGGTTGGCAGGCTATTCAAGCTTCAGCTAGGGTACGCCCAACAGACACATCATAAATGAGGTAAGACTGATCTTCGGTGATAAGAAATGTTGATATCCGTTGAGTGTGACAGATGCTGAGGCGGGATTGGGCGGGGGAGGGGGAGAAGCCACAGGTGTGGTTTGGAATGGGGGAATGAGACTTGGGAGGGAGCTGGGGAGGGGGAGTGAGGGGGTGGGAGGGGGTTGGGGTTAGTCTTCCTATTCCGCATCGCTCCTCCCTCCTCAAACTCGGACTCATACTACTAGCCGCACTCATCACACTAATGGTCCCTCCTCCCCTCCCATGATTCAGCCCTGCTAAAACGTTCCGCCACAGTCGAGCTGTATTCCTATTCATACCGGAGGCCGGGGGGTCGCTCATGTCGATGGTTAGGACGTCGTTGTCTGAGGCTTCGTTGTCAACGAAGGCAGCCGGTTCGTCGCGAGGTGGGGGGCTGGGGGGGAGGTGCCGTCGGTGGTGGTTGTTGTGGTGGTTTTGTTTGGAGGGGCGGGTGGTGTTGCTGTGGACGATGGTGGTGGTGGTTGTGGTGGAGCGGGATTGAACCATCGACATGGGCGCGCCCTAGCCTCCGGTATGAATAGGAATACAGCTCGACCGTTGGAGTATGCGTTATATGCTTGCCTGTAGCCTACGGATTCACTGCAGTACCCACGTCGCGAAATTGGGCAAGTAAGAAGTATGTTTCTGGGTCCCCCAGCTTGTATTTGCCCCAGGCATATGGCTTCGGCACAGATCCAGGAGACACAGCATAAATAGCTTTCAGAGACTCGAATTCTCTTTCACACATGTACTTTCCCATGACTCCAAGGGTGGCAACCTACATGCCCAGGTCAGCTCTTATGTACTGTCTTTATGTTGCATTCCACTGGTGAATCCTGCCATCGATGGATGGTGGTCGCCGTTGGTGGCGGTAAGCGCGGCGAGATGTATGGTTGAATCGATGGAAGTTCCTGCCATCCATGGATATTGCTTCCATCCATGGATGGACCGGATCCACCAGTGGAATGCAGCATTTAAGCAGGCAGGCTATTCCCACCTTGAGAAAGTATTGCGCTTCTTCTCCGGGCAATTCGACGATGATTTTTGCAGTTTCCCCCCATAACAACATGCCATAGTTGAGGGTGTGGAGGATTTTCGTTCCCGGGACTGGGAAAGCTGACTCAGACCCCACTTTCATCAACTTCATAGCTGCCACTGGGCTTGGAGGACAAAATTTCAGATGAAGTCTCTTTGACCCCGCGCTGATGCTTGTCAACGATAAGATTGGCGGGGAAATTGTCGATCTCTATCTCAGAAATGACCACTGTGGATGCCATTGCTACAGCAGTGGCAAAGGTATATATATCTGTGATCAATAGGATATAGATTAGACGCAAGCAATCACAAGCCGCGCCAGAGGATGACAGCTGCTATATAAGGGATGACATGATGTTTCACTGTGTTCGGAATGAAAAAGACTCCTGCGGGGTACCCTAGACTCGATAAAAAAGGAGGTACAGCCTCATTTGCGTTAACATTGATTTACAACTCAGATGAAACGACTTTTACTTTTCTCATCTGGTATAAACTGCAAGACATAGGCTTCTTCCTATTGAACAGCAGACGTTATATTTCAAGTCAATTGCTCACAATACCCCTGAGTTAGCCATTATTGCGGCACGTGCTCGGTCTTGTCGATGCCTCCCTAAGACTGGCCAGTCTGGTCAGTGCTCCCACCGTCCTACTCTCACGCATACGGCGCTGCTTACTGACGTTCTGCGCACGAAGTAGCTGCGAAAGATTGGTCTACAAGGCCATCGCGCTGGCCTTGGGCTGGAAGGTGAGCTCTTCCTCGACTCAACAGCTTCTGTCGAAGACCAGCCTGTCAGATCAAAGACGTTAGCGGGCTTCCCTACCTACACTTTCCAGCGCCCTGGCAGGGGCCAATCCCATCGCAAAAGCAAAGGGGACCCACTTCGCAGTCCGTCAAACTCAAATTCTATATTGTCCGCAGCGGAAAGCGCCTCACGGACAGGAAGCCAAGATTCCGATGCTCTAGGACTTCACCTAGTATACGATAGCCCCAGTCCGAATGGAGACATCGTATTTGTGCATGGATTGGGTGGTACTGCTAAGAGGACATAGTCTCGGGAAAGGAACTTGGATATGAGAACAGTGTTCCTGTCTGGCCTGCGTTCCCCCAGGCAAGAGCAGCGCTAATTTTCGACAACTTTGCAGACAATTCCAACTTCAAAGGCGCTGGTACCAATTTCAACATCATCGACTTTGCCAAGGCTCTTCTGTTCCGGATGCTGGTTTTCTCCTCCAATGGCGACAGGAAGAAAAGCACCCCCATTGGCCGACGGTCCACCATCTTCGTTGCACATTCTGGGGGAGGCTTGGCTGTCAAGAAGGCTTATGTGCTCGGTAAGTATAGTAGCCAATGAAGTGATATCAGATCGAAGACGCAAGGGATAGTGTTCCTTGCTACGCCGCATAGAGGAGCCCATTACGCGAAGATGCTCAATAACATCCTCTCTACAACTCCTTTTGGTGTACCCCCAAAAGCTTATATTGAAGACCCGGATATACATTCAAGGATGCTGCAAGGCATAAATGAACAGTTCAGGACGCAATGTGGCGAGCTTCCTCTATTAACCTTCTCCACGATGATGAAAACGAACTTTGGGGTTGAAACAGTTCATGATTGTCGAGAAAGAATCAAGCGTCCTTGAATACGCTCACGAGATATCGACTCCATTGAACGCAGACCACCACAGCATTTGCAAGTTCAAGAGCAGGGAAGATACGAACTACATGACTGTGAAAAACGTTCTCAAGCTGTGGGCGTCAAGATTGGCGCGCCTATACCCTCCACGTAAGTGCTTTCTGAATTTTTCTCATTTCTTCTTTACCTTACGATTGAAGCGAACCCCAACCCTGCATCAGACGAATGACCAGCTTTAATGAGTAGATCAAAAAGCGTACTGCAGCCAGAGTGTCAGGTGTTGCAAGACCGGTCCCTACTAGAGGCTGCTTGTCGTGCAGTCTTTGCTATCAAGCGCTTCTTCGAGAGGCATAGCTTTCAAAGGCGTCAAATCTCTGCAGCTCAGTCATCTAAAAGTCCAGTAAGCCAGGTGCCCGTACCAGTATCGTGCATTCCGTATGAATGGTCCATTATTATTGGAGGACTTTATAATAAATGATATGCCCCGTAAGAGAGGCATTCTACAACCCGATCTATGCATTTGCAAACACGACCGCACGCAAAAATTTACTTATCAAACGTCTTTCCTCTATGAGCATACCAAAGGATCAGCTCCAGAGCCAATTATACTCAATGTTCTACTCGATTGACTTTCTCCAGTACACTGGTTGGGCGTGAACGGTTGGAAACAAGGCTGCAGATTAGAGACGCCCTTTCGCTCTAAGAAGGCACAATGAGCCGATTGACCTCAACATAGCGAGGCTGTGTCCGTGAACCGAATGGGTGGCTTGCAGCATATCGACGAGATAGTGAGAATCCATCACTTTAACCCTAAGAACGGTCTCCTAAGACTTAAATTTCAATGCATGTGATGTTGAAATTTTCAGCCCCTTTTCGGAGCGCTAGTGCTAGCCCCCCTGTATTTTATGTACTATATAGGGCCGTGCATCCGCCCAAGTAATCAATCATCCTTTTCATTCTTTTATATTCCGATAATACCATTGATGACTATCCATTGCCACCATGCAGTACCTAATATCTTGACATGTGATGCTCGTTAAGAAGAGTGTAGATCGCTCCAAACACAGCGTAAGCGGAGTGCTGCGAGAATCATATCATCGGTTTCGCCATAGGCTTAATAACACCCTGCTTCATCAAAATCCTAGGCTTCGTTGCAGACTGGAACGTCTCCTTAGTTGTCCATTCCGGTCCCACTGGAAGGCGTAATGACCGCTCATACTGCTGTCTGGTCTCAAACGGATGCGGCAGATTCGAAGCCAAATACTTCGAATTCTTCTTAACAAGTTTTTCATTGATAATGACACGGTCAAGTTTAGCATCCTGACGCTTCTCTTTCGCAATACCAGGCTCCTCGACTACAATTTTGCCTTTGTTCCGCTTCTCTTGTTTCTTGGAGACGCCTGCTCCGGTCCAGCTTCCCCAGCCGGGCAGGGTGTTGTCTATTATCTTTTCTTCGTCGTCTTTGATTATTTGTTGCTTTTCTTTGGCGAAGTCTGCGACTACCTCGTCACCAGCGAAGGCCTTGCGGACAAGGTCTTGATTGCGTAGTACGAAAGGCAGTCTTTCAGCCTCGTCATCTTCTTGATCACCATCGACAGTTGAGGCTGAGGCTACCGGTTTAGATTTAAATCCACCTTGCTGAGCTTTCTCTGCCTCTCGCGCACCTTTCAAAGCAGACCTTGGTTTGGCAGGCATTTCGACAGATGCGGTCTTGGCGGGCACAACGGTGTTTGAGATAATTGCACCTTTGTCGGTCTCCCGATTTCGCCTCCTGCTGCCGTTCGAAGCTTTCTTGGTGTCAGTCAACCAGGGATTCTCGTTTGTCAACATATTCTGATCGCGACCATTCTGGTCCACCTCCCTTTCCACCCTCCTTACCAACGAACTTTTGCCGGATTTGGCTTTTGGATGAGCCTTCGAAGTATCTACAGCGATTTCACCATCGTCCTCGTTAGGAACCTTGTAAGAATCCTCATCAGATTCTTCGCGCTCCTCGAAATCACTTTTATGCACTTTGGGAGTGGTCTCGGCCAATGAAGGCTTGTTCTCCATAGGCCCAAATGACTGCCTCCCGCGACCTTCCGCAGACTCTTCTTCATTGGGCATCTCCTCGCCAGCCAGCTCTCGGCGTATTGCCTCTACGTCTGAGTCGTTTCGAGCCTTCCGAGCAGATTCGGCCCTTTTCATGAAATCCATGGAGGCTAGCTTGGACCCCTGGGCTTCAGAATCAAGCCCATTGGCCTTCTCATGAAGCCTATCTAGTCTACCACCAGACTTGTCATCTCCATTTTCGGTTTCGTCGTCTTCTTCAGTCTCAAACCCAGAAGCATCATCTCCATCCTGATCTCCAGCCACGTTCTTCCCTTCTATCCTCCGCTTCAACTCCTCTCCTCTCCGAGCCATCTCTGTTACACCGCCACGGGCATGCTCATCCCACCTGGCTCTCCCGCTTCCCTTGACGCTTTTAGCCCACTTGCTGTCCCGATGTCGAGCGCCCATACGCTCTTCTGCACGACGCCGGTCTCTAAGCTCCTGCTCACTTTCTGAGTCCTCCACGCCCACTGCTGTTAGTGCATCTTTCTCCTGTTGCGCGATTCTCTCCCGCTCCTTGCGATGTACTTTCCGGTAAGTCTTGCTTTTAATCTTCTTGATTCTTTTAGCACGGATTTCTTCCCGAAAGAGGAGTTCCCTAGTCCTTCGCAGTTCTGCTCTTCGCGCCTGGACTTCTTCAAGGGGCATTTTGTTTGTCTTCAACTCCTCAAACGCCTGCAATTGGTCTTCGTCTGATTTTCCATTTGGTGCCGCAAGGCCACTGTCTTGCAAAATGTTCTGGATGGTACTTTCAAGGTCTGTCAGTGGCTGGGAGTGTGAAGTCGGTAGAAGCCGCTGTGATCCCTGCGCAGCGACCGCATTGGGGTCTAAGATTGGGAACGACAGATGCTCGGCTCTTCGATTGTGCTTTACCGTATCAATCCAACGTTTCAAGGTCTCTTTACTCTTTTCATATGCAGCGGTTCGGTCTAAACGATCTTGCTGCCTTTTCGGAAGCGGAACATCCAATTTCTTGGGTACACCACCCCGAGTATTGGAACTCTTCGAATCATTATCAGCTAATAGCTTGAGAGATTTGCGTAGGCGTGGATCAGTAATGGAAGGTATCATATCAGCGACTGTGAGCTTCCGGCTCGAATTTAGGCCAAAGTCTGAGGGAGTTGTTGATTCCTGAGCATCAGCTCGTGGTCTCATCCGAGTTGATGCCTGAGCGTGCTCGTTCATGCTAGACACAAGGTTCTGTAGTGAAGCAAGTTTGGCAGAATCTCCAGGCTCCTCGTCCTCGCCCGAGAACGACACTACTGATTCTTCATCCTCAGCCGAGCTATTTCCTCCTTCGGCATCCTCATCGCTATCAGACTGAGAATTCGGATCCTGGAGGTCGAACGAGCCACTAGATTCGTACGGTAGATCATCACCATTGTCATTGGCATCCAGCATTGCTGCCAAATCGACGGCATCGTCTCCCAGGCCATCATTCTCATCATCCAGAGACCTATCTTCACCCTCATGCGCACCCTCTCGCAGATCTATATCCCGCAAATCCTCATTCTCGTTCTGCGTATTCAAGACCCTAGAGCGATCTTTCCTCTTGGAGAGAGTTGCCGAGCTGCCACGAAACGCAAACCCCTCAAACTTCTCCTCATCACTATCACCCATAGCCTCGTCACTATCCAAGTCGCTATCATCATCCTCATCAACTTGACCCACAAACCATTCATTGCCACTACTATCACTGCCCTCCTCGAGCTCGTTGCCAAATTTATCGTTGTCTCCAGACTTCCGCCTCTTTGCTTGTTTTACATCTTCCTCCCGCTCGTCATGTTCGCCCTCCTCATTCCTCTTACGTTTTGTAGGCTCGAGCTCAGACTGGCCTAGGCGGTGCTGTCGGATTTTGGAGCGCACAGGAGTTTGTTTCTCCGCGATGGCAAGGGCATTGAGAGAGCGCTTAGCCTTTCGTTTTTGGGGCACGGTATTCTTGATCGGGGCCGCTATAGTTGACCTTCGTCCCGGCATTCTGGCATTTATAAGCAGCAATTGGCCTCAGCAGAACGTTACTAAAAACATCTTTGTTCGAACATTTATGGGTGTGTAAAATTCTTGCCTCATAAGGCTGAGGGTTTCGCGCTAGTGCGGACTTCCTCCGCCTGCTGTCAAAGATCTCAGCTTTGTTCCTCTAAGGTCGCGGTCTTTCTAAGCGAAAATTCGTCATGAGACCTTCACCAGTGCTACTCAGCAGACACAGGCGTCTACCACTGACGACAAAGCAAGTCAGCAATGGTTTCTACAAAGGTACGGGTTCAGGTGCAATGGGTCGGCATACCAAGCACGGAGGCTATGTTATCGAATGGCAGAAGGTTCGCAATTACGTCGTGCCTGAGGGCCTGAAGGACTTTAAGGTGTGGAAGAGATCCACCAGATTAATTGGTCCCCTGATTGATATCTTAATGTAGCTTACTCCATTCGTTACGAAAACCGCCGAGCCTTTAAAGTCCGAGAAACGTTCTGACATCGATGGAGCGAAGTATCTGCAGAAGTGGAAGGAGGAGAATGGACACGACTGATGGGATCCGATCTCCACGGAACAGAGCGAGTGAGCGAGACTCCGAATACAACAGCGCTTCAGAGTTTAATGCAAGCAAAGCTAGGCATTTTCGGGGCTACGGGGGCGTTGAAAAGGCAGTCCAGGGATTGCTTTGGAATGGGACTATGCATGCGGCATACTACGAGGACAAGGATAGCTGAGGAGCTGATTGTGGGGAGTACAAGGCAGAGGTGGTTGTGCATCATAGGCCTGTTGAACAGACATACCACGATAAATTTGGCGCGTAGAGTATAGCATAGGGACCAGGCGCAAAATTAGCACTTTAAAACTTCAAAGGAACATCTGTGAACTCTTTTACGACTACCGTGACCCATGAAGGAGCAACGTTCTTGCAAGAACGGACATGGAGGATGACTTAAGGGCTAGATCTATCAACCTCACTTCTCTATCTGGATACCGTAATTTTCAAACCGAAAATTCTCTAGAGACGTGATCATCTCTGCCCAACCGTCCCTAGACCACATCTGGTCTTCTCCCTCCTTTGCTTCTCCCACCGTAGGCACCTCCCCCGTCCTTCCCTCCAGCACCTCGTCCTCCTTACCCCTCCAAATTTCTCTCAACCCCTTATGCGGCACCCAGCACACCCTCATTCCCGCCCTCCTCCCCGCCTCCACCCCCCCAATCGAGTCCTCGAACACCAAACACTCCTCCGGCTTGATTGCCGAGTCCCCACTCCTCAAACCCTCATTGATGCGTTCCAGCGCTATTAGGAATATATCTGGCATAGGCTTCTTCTTCTCGTCGCTCATAGCGCGGTCGTCACCGAAGACACGGTTTTGGTGTGGGAATTTGTCGGTAATAGAGGGCAAGTGTGACGTTTTGATTGTGAAGAGTTCGAGCTTTGTGGAGGAGACAATTGCAAGATGGATTGGTGGCTTGATGTTGGAGAGGGTATTGAGAAGCTCAACGACACCGGGGAGTGGTTGGCATTCTCTGAAGAGGTCCCACTGAGCGACTACTTTGGCGGACCACTCGTCGGGGCCAAAAGGTAATCCAGACCATGAGAGCAACTGCTGATTACCCTGATCCTTGCTTTAGCTTCTCTCCTCAAGCAGGCTATAGACTGAGATCTGGCAAAGAACGAACATACCTTACGGCCTGTGCTTTGCATCCTGGCATTCACGCTCCATGGTATGTCGGGTTTGCCATATTCGTGGAGTATATTATTGTAGATGCCGATGTAGATATCCTCGGAATTTATAAGGGTACCATCGAGATCGAAAATGCAGGCACGCACTGGGGGAAAGGTGGTCCTGGAAGTAGCCATCTCCATTGTTTATTGTTTTAAGGTAACGGGATCTGTTGTGGAGTAGAAGCTCAGGAATGGGCAGGTACCACTTCTTTGAGGTCGGTCACACAAGCCCTTTTGCCACACTCTACTTTTAATACTTTCAGTACTCCTCACCCCGGTCCCGTCCCCTGAGCCTATATCTTCCTGGCGGGTTGCCACTTTTTCGACACCCGTATGTCGAATACCTGGCGCAAAACACATCGCTCAATATTGCCACGTCATCATAAGGCAAATGCCGTTGTCTCGATTGTCGATTGCGTTGTAAAGTTGGGATGGCAGTGAGCAAAGGGGGTTGCAGGCACCCAAGGTCTCATTTCTGTATCTCATGAATGATGTCTACCCTGTCGCTCAGCCTATGTCGAGATATCCTTATTCACCAGTCTTATCTGCATCATGTCGCTGCAAAGAGCTTCTGAAAGCCAAACGCCTAAGCGCTCCTCCATACCAGCTGTAACGCAAGGTTGCACATGTTAGGACCAAGGATTGAGTGACTACGGCCCCGGATTAAATCACCAGCGCGAAGATCTGACGTTTGGTTAAGCGCTGGGAACCCCTTTCGATAATTAAATAGACACCTCTCAACCCGAACCAATACTAAAGTAGGTGCATTTCTTATTTCAGGCCTTGCAATTGGGAAGTATTGACCAATCGCTATAGTTAGGTAGTAGACGCGTTTGATGCAAGTCCCTGCTTGATGTATCCTAAGATAGTAATAACGCTGCATGCTCGCCCTTTCTGCGAAAGGTGTCTGCCCAAATGTCTTCAAGATTACTCCGCGGCCGTGTGCCAACGATTGCGATCCACATAGCCATAGCACATTAATGCTGCCAGTAAGACGACCGGTTACTTGGGATCAAAGCAAATGGGATGCAGGTGCAACCATGTAAATTTGGGGGTGCTCGGGGAGAATCTGAGCATTGCACCGTTGCTCCAGCACCATCCCAAGACTATATTCGCGCTATACATGCTCATTCTCTTCGTTCCATCACCAAATCCACTTTTCCCGGGCAGAATTATATCGATATTGCAACATGGCTGCTTCAAGATACAAACCTTTCTCCACCGCCACTGCTCGATTCACACTGCTTGGCTATTCTCTACGACCTCAGCGCCCAGAAAATTGAGAAAGCGCGTGGGTTGTATTGTCGCAACATAGAGGACATTATCTGTCAGTCTCGCCCATCGAGAGGGGCAGGGCAGCTCTTGTTCTTGAGAGGCTTCCTACCCCCAGCCTGGATTGGTGCAATCGGTAGCCAATATGGTATCGATCCAGAATTTATACACCGGCACCTCGATTTCTTTGCCGATTCAGTACACCGCAAAGTCTTCAGTCTGCCGTCGTTGATAAGCACGTCAAATAATATCATCCGACTTTGCGTGAATACAATTCTATTCCAAGATCGCCCCATCAAAGGCGGGAACTAGCACATAGAACTGCAAAGGTGCCGGCAAGAGCGAGCTGATCAATTTCGTACCTATCGCCGGCAGTTGAAGACACGAGCACGTTGTGGAGACTCCTTAGTACGAGAATTTTCCACTTTGGGTGGCCAATATTCCATTATCGAACAATGGATATCTATAGGCATAGTGAAGAATGGTGATGGCTGGTTGGGTATGTCAAGGCTATACTTTGAAACCCGTTGCATACTTCGATTCTTGAGTATGATATTGATCGAAGCTTAGGGCTAATCTGGATGGACAATGGCAGAGACCTTGCAGCAAGTCCACAAGGTCCATGGACTGCAGAATTAGGCTCTCATACATCTACCTTTCCTGTTATTCAACATCATCCCAATATGACCACTCGCAAAACTGCCGATCACAATCGTATGCTTCCAACGACCTGTCCGTCCGCAACACCGGGCGATCCAGTTGATCCTACTCAAACCCCACAGCCCGACCTTACACCTCAGAGTGCCTCTCTACTCCCCTTGGATTACGATGCTCTCCTCTCGATGGCCAATCTGACCAAATGCGCCGTCACTGATCCACTGGCCGCACTTATACCCTTATTCACCCACGCCGCCTTCTCGGAAGTCCAATTCCTGAATCTCATGCAAGAGCAGCTAGACGCAGAATTAGGACCATTAGTGCCTCAAGAGCGCCATCACGAATTCGGTTTAGAGAACTTGCAGTATTTCGCAAGCATGCTTGACAGGCACGTCGGCCAGCTCCGCCTCTGTTTACGCGCCATCAAATTACTATCACACACGTCCGAGTTACAGCGTCCGAGTCGAGACCAATCCCAAACCGGGAGATCAATCACGAGCGTTAAAACATTCATCAATACGGACCAGGATCCGGGAAACTGGGACACCGATCACATCCACCACAAACTCCCGCACCTCGCACCCTCATCCGCCTCCTCAGCGCTCACCCTCGTTGAAAACTACACCGACCTCGTCTCCCGCTGTCTCGACCTGGTCGCACGCTGCAATGCCGGCATGAATATCATGATGAACCGCAGCGTCGTGCTTGAATCCCGCAAGGCAATGGAACAGACCGATCGCGTTAAGAAACTTACTCTGCTGGCGACATTTTTTATCCCACTGAATTTCACGGCGAGTTTGTTTGGGATGAATTTCGAGGTGTTTGGGCAGGGGCGTTTGGGAATTTGGATATATCCTACGGTGGCGGTGCCGATTACGATCTTGAGTTATGCGTTCTACGTGTGGGATGTGGAGGGGTTGGCTAGGAAGGTGGTAAGATGGTGGGATGGGGGGAGGAGAGGAGCGCGGAAATAGTTAGTAGGGTCCCCAGAACCACTTTCGCCCGTTTGGGAAAGCAGACCTTGAGAGTCTGATCTGTTGTGTATAGGTAGGTTTCAATTGTTTGTCACTTAGACTTGCTATGTCTTGTTATATTGTTATTCCCTGATCAAGCCGTTTCTTAGTATATGTTATATTCGCCCCATGAAAATCATGCACCCATGGATGGCAGGAACTCCTATAGTATCCTTCCATACATCTCATCGCTAGTGTTTATCACGAATGGGGCCGGCCATCCCTGGATGGCATTGATTTCTATGAATAAGGAAAATTGTTTTGAATAGACTTTATAGACCATCTAATAATGACAACAATCTCAGCTTTATCGAGATCTTCGTCGCCGCCTATTATCTAGTGTATCACGATACTATCTCTTCTCACTTTTATCTATCCTTACCAATTTCACTGGCGATAGGCCTGTCCTTAATAAGCCTAGGACAACGACGAGGGCAACACGACAGGCCAATGAAAGGATATGTGTTGACACTAATAAGGGATAGTGCCTGCCATCAATGAATAGGGTCGTCATCTACGGATGGCGGTCGCCATTGGTGGTTATAGTTAGCGATGATACGTACTGAACTATTAAAGTATACTGTGGGAGTTGCCATCCATGGATGGCGAAATTTACCAATGGGATGCAACATAGATACGGCTTCTCAAGGTTGTGCGAATATTCATAAGACATTTACATAGATTTCTAGTACCAGAGATCAGAAAGATCGTCGGCTGCGTTCATTCAATTCTTCATTATCTCTATAAAGGCAAACGAATAGCACCTCATGCATTGTTCACGTCCAGCGCAGCTCTCTAAACAATCGCAAAATTGCTACTGCACATCTCTCTTCAACCCTGAGCCAAGTCCCCCGAACCAAGTACCATCGTTGACTCGGCCTGACACCTATTAACGCGACCAAAACGTCACCAATTCATCAAAATCTTCTCTTTTCAAAGCTGACGGTTCCCTAGTGTCTCCCGGCACCAATTCTTTCTTTAGCCTGCAGGCGACCTTCATCGCCAACGCCGCTTTTTGAGTCTTGCCCAGCCTTTCGAGCAACTCTTTCTTCAAGAACGTGGTACGAGCCAGTTCGGGCTTGTAGACATCGGGGTCGTAGCTCCAGATCTTGAGGGCATCGTCGATTGTTGTGCTGCATAGGTTAGTACATACGTGATATGGGATGTGGAAGACTTACATAGCTTCATTAAACTCCCCCATGCGGATCAGATGCTCCGCAATCTTATGGCCTACATCTGCGGTGCGGTGGTCTTGATCGCCGATTGTGGAACGAAATTGCTCCCAGGCTTGGCAATGGCATTTGTAGCTCTCATCTAAGCGTCCTTGGAGGGCGCGAAGATTCCCGAGAGCATAGAGAATTCGGCCAGTCCTATTGATTTCCCTCAGCCATTGGGGTCCATTAGTGCCCTGGAAGGAGGGGATTGGCACCTGAAGGATTCTGTATCGTTCTTGCCTAAAGCCTTCTCTCGCATTGCGAGACTTTCTACCAGAAGAGTCTCGCTCTCGCTAAGTCTACCCTGCAACATATATGCTAACCCAAGGTTTGCCTCTCGCGAAGTAGGCACATATGGGCCCAAGGCTATAAGAATTTCCCTACCGCGCAAGAGAGCGGCGACACCTTCATCGTAGCGGCCGTCTTGGATTCGGCTGATAGATAACTCAGAATAGCATAACGCCAGTCGCTCATCGACTATACCAAGCTCCTCGGAGGTCTTCTCTTGTATTGCAAGCGATTTCTCCTTGTGCTCGCGGCTGGCGGCGTGATCATTGGTGTCTGCGGCAATGGCTCCGAGGCAAAAGTGGATGTCAATGAGTAGGCTATCTTTTCTGGGATCGTCACATCTGTCACAAATGTTCTGGGCGAGCTTGAAGAAGCCATCAAAGCCGCGAGTTTGCCCTCGCTCGCTCTGGTACCTGCGACGTGTTATCCCGTGTGTAAAGTTTGGACTACAGGAAAGTGAATGTCACCATGCAGCATCAGTCAACAAGGCTGCAAATTGTAGCCTTGTGTCCGTCGAATTGTGATTTACTGATTCCCATAATTGTTTGAGTCTCAGTACGTGCGGGTAAAGAGCCGCACAGAGTGGCCACCTGCTAACGAGAAGGCGCTTGTTACTTGCCTTTTGCTGCATGCCAAACATCGGTCGTGATGGCTTGGGCATAGCCGAAGGCCACACTGTCCATAGAAGGTATACGGCAAACCTAAAGTATGCCTTTACGTGCTCTCGATCAAGCTTGGCCCTCACAGCATCTTGAACAAGCCGATGCACCGACACTTCTTTATTCTGCCTATTCCTCTTGATTAGAGAAGACTGGAGTAGTTCTGTACGTGCTTCTCGATAGGACTTCTTGTTGGATGGGAAATTTTCCACCGACATCCCAGACGCTTCTGCGAATATATCTTCTTGGATACAATCGGGGTCAAGGAATGACATTAATTCCAAAAGGACTCTCGCTTCAGACTTCAGCCTTTCGAAAGCCCATACAGTTGAGATACTATGAGGATACGTTCTGACGCCTGTGTCAAACCTCTTCCCATGGAATTCCGGATGTTCTGTCCAGTCCTGATAAAGCTCCAGGAACTCCTTCAGGTCCAATTGCTGACGACGTATTACGCTGGCCATCTGCACGATAGCCAGCGGTAGGCCACCAAGAATATGTGATATTTGTCTAGCCACAATATCTGGTTCTTCGTTGTCCATTTCGGTTAAGCTACTCAGCAGGCACGCTCCATCTTTGTCACTTAAAGGGTTCAGGTCAAGTCCGGAAGATCGGGTAGAGAAAAGACTCTTAGCTATAGGGTCACGGCTAGTTATCAACACCGAACCACTTCCTTGAGGCCAGTAATCCGTCAAAACGTAAGGGTCGTCAGCGTTGTCGAATATAATGAGCCATTCGGCTTCCGCAGAGCTTGTTGAAGAATAGTTCAAAGCATCGTCTGTATTTGTGGCTCCTTTCCTGGGGTTTGAAAGCCAACCTTTCAGAATCTCCCTGCCAACAACGTGATTTTTGTCTTCCGATGGGTCTTGCAAGCCTAACTTGACTGAGATATCGTTATAACACTCATTCAGCTTAGCTACGGCATCGGCGCGCACCCAGAAAATGGCATCATAATCACCCTTGTGCTGGAGAGCAAATTCAAGCGCAATTTCTGTCTTACCAAGCCCGCCGAGTCCACACAAGGCGAATTGCCTAAGCCCATCGCTCTCGGAGGAAATCATCTTCTGTTTAGCTGGCAAAAGTGCCTGACCAATGAGACTCAGAATATCTTGCTGGCCCATAAATGCTCTGTGACCGTCATAGGAATCAAGCATAATACATGGTAATCTTGGTGTCCTGCGCGGCTCTGAAGGAGCGCTGACAGACTCGATTACTTCGAAACCGGCGTGAGATGAGCCATCATGGGCGACGGCCGAACTCTGTTTTCTTTCTTCTATATTCTCTTCACCCATTACCATCAATGGCCACTTCATGCATGTTTGAATACGGATCTCAGTACTGACCATGGACTTGAAGTTCACTTAGAGTGGGCGAATACGTGCTTGTGGTAGCATATCGAAAATTCACTGATGGGATGGCGTTGAGCAAATTTGCACCAGCACGACGGACCAAAACTCACTTGCTTCTAATCTCGCAGATATAAGCTTTTCAGCATTTTCCAATGAAGAAGCTATGAAGATCGACAATCGGGATCTGCTCTCCTCATCGGCATTGTGAAAATGACATAGGTGCAAATGATCCAAACTCAACCCCAAATGTTGCTCCCGGGGGGCATGGGTGGTACATAACTCTTTTCCTACAAGCTACTGGGCCATTAGCAATGTTATAATGATCTCAATCCGCTTCTTATGATTTTGGCCAGTGTTGATGGATCTTTGAGCTTGCCTACCACATGTGTGTTCCTGCTGAAAGGTCCCTTACTGACGCGGGTTTCCACTCTCTCATAGACCGAGAGAATAGGGGTACGAAAGTAGATCCCCTCAAACCTCTTAGAGAGATTTGGGTAGATGGTGCGCTCCTCGGCAACACGCTCAGCTGGAGGCTTAGCAGCTTTTTTGCTGGCCAATTTGAGGATCATAGAGATTCTGTCCGAAGTTTCTGTTTCATTTGATCCTAAATGAGGCGTGCCCAGAAAAATAATACCCGACATGGAGTTGACCAAGGGTTCATGACGGTAAAGCTGTTCATTCGCAATGCAAAGTGCTTGCTTCAAAATGCTACCCCCCAGGCTGTGACATACGCAAAACATTGGGCGAGGTCGGCCCTATGTGATGCAGTCAGGACTTAAGTTACGACAAAACTAGGAAGAGCCTGAACCTCGTTAGAGTCGCCATGGTGTCGGGCTTCGGATAGAGCGCGCAGCAGATATTCCCCCTGCAGCAGGAAATTCTCCCATGAGAAATTGTCAGTAAGGGGAATTGTGTAATCGAAAACCAGCACGCGAGCATAACTGATATCACTGGGGAGGAAGGACTGAAGCCACGATGTTGAATAGAACGGCCATGTCTCGGCAGGCGGTGTGCCCAGTCCAGGGATAAGGATGATGCTAGTTAAAGAAGTTCAGAAACCGCTGGTCAGGTGTGCAAAGCAATGGTTTCTTACTCAATGTGACTCTCGCTCCCACCTTGGTCGGATACCTGATGAAGCTCTCGCAGACTCCCAGGAAGCATGACTGGAGGCTAGCAGGTGCAGGCTTATCCCCGAGCTTCTTCCGTGGGCACCACAGAGCTCTCAATCAACGGGGTTGAGACGATTAGGAAGTAGCCTATGCGGCTAGGATAGGTGCCAACGACTATATTTAGATTCAAGCGATGCAATATATATCTATGCAATCATGAATGATGTTGGGAGAAGCAGATGAAGGCTCTGGAGTAGGATGGAGGTAGATATCGTGGAAAATGGCGGGGTGCAGGTAAGTTAACCAAATGTACGATAGGTGTAGTATTAAGTACCGGGACGCGTAGAAACAAGAATCTCAGCCCAGCTCTTCAGCGAAGACTCTAAGCGACAAGTTTATAGGACCAATATTTTAGACTATACAATTGTCTACAAGTTTATAATATAAAGCATTCCGTAATAGTCAATCGTACAGAAGTTATTGAGCTTTATATGTTGGGATTTTATGCCAAGACTTGTGGGCTCGCGTCCCGCTACTGAATACTACACCTATCGTAGGATAGTAAGATGTGTCTCATGAGTCGGAGCTCATGGGCTGACCCTCGGAAATGGAGTTACAAAGGCTCAAAAAGGGCTTATCACTTCAAAGCCCGCAGTGAGTGAGCCAATATTCTAATTTATTCTAATTTATTCTTCAACAGCAGATCGTCAGCTCAACGATTTTACTAAGAACTCTGAGCGGAGTTGGCGCCCATAGGGAACAAAAGACTTAGAGCAGCTCAAATGTATGGAGAGCCGTGGGTAAGGTAGATAACGGAAAGAGAAACTTCATCATCTAAACCGATCAAGTCTTGCGATTGAGCTTTTGCGATGCTTAATGCCTGCGAACTCAAGGTTAACAGAACGGTAAAGGTTGCGGCTGATACAACTTCCTTATGGAGACCGTAGCGACTTGTACCCAAGTAATAAAGAGCCCTGAGATTTGTGTTATGTTGTGGCAACCATGACGTTGTTGCAGATCTAGGCTACCAAGACCTATCAAAGTATTCGAATCCTGAGGATATAGTGTTCATCCCAAATTGCTGGCATCTGTTATCAGGCTCGTCAAGACTGGTTATGGAGAACCTAGCATTGGAAGTCTTCCACACAGCCCTAACCCTAATTTCAGGCGAGCCCCCTGGAGCACTGCTGTACTCTGGCTTTTTAGCGGGTGTATTAGGCGAAAGGGAGTCGTCTAGGTACTTTAGTAGGCGCCCCTCTAGGGCTTGGCTCACAGGGTCGAGGCCTCGGCACCCTAATCGACTGACCATCATTTTACATCAAATCTTACAACGCATAAAACATTGTATGCATGATGCATCACAGTTCACCATCCATCTATCTAATCTAGCCTCCCCGTGACATGGTTAGCCGGTATCTCCATCATCTATCTGTCTCACGGAAATGGCTTCAAACAACGTCTGACCACAGGTCTCTCCCCCTTCTCGCTAGCCCAACCTTCGTGCCCATCTGGAAACTTTGCAAGTAAACTTCGTATCAATAGCTTACTTCGGCTATCAGACGTATCAGAACATATTCTTATAGATGTTCCCGAGATTCGTCCTTGTACAACAGAAGAATGGTTCCTGGTCTTTGTCGAGGTCATCAAACCTCTTTTTACCAAGAAAGGGAAGACAGCGTGCTGCAGGTGTTGAGCTGCAAGATGGATGGGTATGTGACTGAATCGCCTCTCCTGAGGAGCTAGAATATATGAGAGGGAACTCTCAATGAACATGATGGAATAACAATGTTAGTGGCAATGAACAGTGGCGATAACCCCTGGAATAGTCACGCTATGCACAATTATGGGTGTAACAAAGCGTTGTACACCACCTGCGTCAGTTCCAAATCCACCTTCATGTCTTCGTATTGCCGATTACCGTAGCCAGACGCCATCCCATTCCCCAGAGCAGCGACCATGTCCGAGATCAAGCCAACAGTGCACTCTTATCCTAGGGAAGTCGTCTTCGCAGCACCGCTGGCTAAAAAGGACGCACAAGAAGCTGAGCCGGCCATGAATGATCGCTCAGCAGTCCCCTACACAACCTTCACCAAAGCCTACAAACGTCTCATTACTGGTACTCTGACAGCCACAATGCTCGCATCCCCACTAACGGCCACGATCTACCTACCGCTCTTGCCCTTGTTAACTAAGCATTTTCACGTCTCTGTCCAAGCGATCAATCTTACAATAACACTCTACATAATCTTCCAAGCCATCTCTCCGCTGCTCTTCGCGACTGCCTCGGATAGCTTTGGGAGCAGGCCGATCCTGTTAGTCACATATGCGCTCTACATGGTTGCATCACTGGGGCTGGCGTTGAACAAAAGTAGTTATGCCGTTCTATTAGACTTGCGCGGAGTGCAAAGCTTTGGCGCGTCAGCAGTTTTGGCCATCGCTTACGGCGTAATCGCAGACGTCTGTCCGCCGGCGGAAAGGGGAGGCATGCAGGGTCCTACCATGGGAGCGGCGAATTTGGCCGTCTGTCTAGGACCAGTGATTGGGGGCCTGGTGGCGCTGGGTACTGGGAGTTACKAGTGAGTGTTCTGGGCACTAGTCATCTTTGGAGGGGGTGTGTTATTCCTTGTTGGATTTGGACTTCCGGAGACGGCGAGGAGTGTTGTTGGGAACAGGAGTATGGAGGCTACGGGATGGAGAAAGACCTGGTGGAACCTCTTCCAAGCAAGGAGCAAGATGACGAGGGCGGCCACGGATATTGAAAATGTCAATGAAGTCGTGGATGAGAAGAATGGATGCGGGACAAATGTAGGACCTGCAATGAAAGCCAAGTTCAAGATGGCGAACCCAATGGCTGCAATCCGTATCCTCTTCTGGAAAGACACTGCACTCGTCCTATGGATGGCAGGTTCACCCTACGCGGTGTGGTACGCCGTCCAAACATCCATCCCCTCCATCTACGCAGACACCTACCACTTCAACGAGCTGCAAATCGGTCTTTCATACCTCACAGGAGGCTTCGGTACCGTGAGCGGCGGCTATTTGAATGGCAAGTTGATGGACTGGAACTACAAAGTCACAGCGAGATCAATCGGCCACACAATCGATAAAATCTTTGGGGATGATCAAACAATTTTCCAATCGAGTGCGCAAGGGCTCGAGGGTCTCACTATCTACTCGTAATCTACATAGCGGCACTGGCGGGCCACGGATGGTCCGTCCAAGCACGCGCTCACGAAGCTGTGCCATTGATCTTGCAGTATGTGCTCGCGGCACTGTGCACGAGTTTTCAACAGACTTTTAATGCGCTGCTGGTGGATATTTTCCTAGCAAGTCCGAGTACAGCTGCTGCAAGCGGGAATATTACGAGGTGCGCACTGTCCGCGGTTGTTGTGGCAGTATTGCAGCCATTGGTGAAGGCCATGGGGAGGGGATGGTTTTTCACTTTACTGACAGTGCTGAGTGGGGGTGGGGGGCTGGCGGCGGATTGGTTTGTCAAAAACAAGGGGATGAAGTGGAGAAGGGAGAGGATTGAGAAGACGAACGAAGTAGAAAGGGATCATGACGACGGCGAGACGAAGAGAGTGCCTTAATTTATTGGTGATCTGGATGTCAAGACCACCGAGTCAATTCCGCGTATAACTAACTGTATACTTCTACGGATCAGCCCCTCTTAAAGCCCACTTAGAGATCACTCAGTTCCGGCCCAAAAATTTGATCGATAGGCATGCTGTAGATGTAAGAGAATGGAGCATAAGTCCATGCATACTACTTGATAGATTAATCGTAATAACAACTCTAGAAATTATAACATATCAAGCGTTTCTAACCCTTTATAATACTCCTTTTGAACTTAATTAGTATAACACAAACCCATTTGCTGCTTTCATAGAGCTTGATAAGTATTTAACTCAACTTAAATTCCCCCGTTATATGCATGACTTATGCTCCATACTGTGACCCTAAAGTTACTACCAACCCCCCAAAATTTGATGCAATCGGAACCGCGCGATTCAGAATTCCTGCTCTACACAGGGGCACCATTGGTGAAAACCCTACTTAAGGATATACCTGGTGTGATTAAGATAATGTACCAGATATAAGGTACGCAGGGTACACCGCAGAGGTAGATACATATTATCAACATAAGGGTCGCTCGAATAGAATAGGATACCTTAACGGATAGGATACGCAGATAATAGACATCGATGATTTACCTATAACAAACCCTCCCATAATCACAACTGGCTTGCAACTCATAACGCCTCTAAAACATCCGCTCCCGCAAGACCTTCATTCGTTACATCCGTTCCAAATCCCATGAATCATCATTCCACCCCCATCACCATCCCCCCCATCCCGAACCTCCTCCACACCCCTCCTACCTCCCCAACCAACCCCCCCTCCCCCTCCCCTTTCCCTCCTTCCCCTCTTTCCTCCCTTTCTCACCCCCCTTTCCATCACCCT
>KE598560.1:379389-409243 GCA_000444155.1 Cladonia macilenta KoLRI003786
GGGGAGGGGGTTGATGTGGGGGGGTGGGTTGAGAGTGTCGCGCTGGAGATGTGTGTGGAGAGTGTGGTCGGAAGGGAGGTTGTGATGGTTGAGAGGAGAGAGGTGGAGAGGTGGGTGGAGGATGGGAGTGGGATGTTGTTGATTTCGGGGGCGTACATCTGGGGTGTGGTTAGTAGGGGTGAGGTGAGAGGAGGGTGTTTGGTGGGTTTGAATGGGTGCTTACTGTTATTGAAGGTCGAGACGGGAGGTTTGGAATAAGAAAAGTTCAGGTACCTCGATATGGTGGTACTGCGATTCCGCGCAGCAATGTCGAAGTCGTATTATAATGCTTTATCAACGCACACATTCAACACAAATATATTTTCCGTGCAAGAAACGTGTCCATAGAATCGTGAAATCCCCCCTACATATACCCTACCACCTGTCCTCCGCCATGCTTCACCCAAATCCATCTCAGACGCCGTAGCTGAACCCGAAACACGCTCGCACGAGGCTCAGAAACAACAATGCCAAGCACACGGCATCTAATAGGCTCAAGACACCCGAAGGATTCTCGAAGGATCGCGGCCCGTAGAACTCAGCGCCAAAGTTGAAACGAACTTATCATACTATCGCGCATGTTTCCGACACGACGCTTGCGACAAAGTGGCGGCACGGTGTATTTGGTTGGTGGGACGTGACTGGTGAGCTGTCAATTATCAGTCGGTGCTTCTTTTTGTGGTGGCTTGGCGTGGCATGGTAGGGCGGAGTGCTGAGAGAGTGGGGGCTGGCTGAGGCTGGAGTTGGCTCCACGCTATCAGCATAGTGTAGGATTCGAGATAATTTAGGATGTGTGAGGTTTTAGCAAGCCTTTGATGCAAGGATTCGCAGTATGAGCTGCGACTTCAGAGTCGCGGCTTTCGAATGGCATTATTTTGGACTTTGACTCCCACACGCTTTGGGAGTCAATACACTCCCAGTGCTTCCTTAACAGATGTGTCCGCTTCTTAAACGAACATTTTGAACCCAATAGACGGCAATATCGTACATTATTTGGCGTAGTTGTACATGGAATAGAAAATTAATAAAGTCCGGCGTTGATAGTAGTCGTCAATGTGAAGAGCCACCAACCATGACCCCTATAAACTCAACCTGTCAGTTAACGCAGCCAAGTCAAAGGTCCTGAGCGAATACACGTAGTGGTGGGAAAGGCAGCTTACCAAATACAGAGAAGAAACTCCAAACCGTGGTAAGATGTATTATATTTGGTGGACAATACCTAAATTCATCCTGTCAGCGTTGCGCCTTCGTGCTAGCAACAGTACTAACTGATTTCTAGCAAGCCCAATAAATCCTGCCCAAAAGAGCCACTGCCCAACCAATGGCAAAATCATGGTTATCGTAAAGCAGACGCCAAAGATGATGATATCGGTGTGGCCGTCCTTCTTCCTTGAGCACGTGGTATAACATAAGAGAATGATCCAGACAATGAACGCAAAAGCTATGGTAACCAGCCAAAGTAGAACTCCTGCATACATCATCTTCGCGTCATGCGCGCCTGGGATGTCGTCGAGGCGTCCTTCCTTGAGGTATCCAGAGATCACTGCCCAATGTGCCGTTCTGCCAATGTAAAAAGAGGCCATGGTTTGCAGGATACCTTCAGCGATAGTGCAGCTCGCTCCCAAAGAGGTGTAATACGAGTTCTCAGCTCCGACGGCTGCCAGTAGAGCACCAGTCCAAGCCAAGCGAGGACGGGCACACCAAAGAAGAATGAGATTGCTGACCGAGATATTTCCAAAGCCCGGTGTACGTTTTATGAGTCCAGCGTTCACGGCATTGCCTGTAATAGATAGGGCAGCAGAGCCAGCGCCACTCAGCAACCACCAGCTTGTCGATGATTCCCTGGAGCCGCACATCCTGCACGTAAGATATTTTATGACCGAACGATGACCGAGGATTAGCGATGCTACCAGAGTTATTCCATTCACGATAGCGAAAGAACCCAGCTGCTCCTTTGTGGTTGGACATTTGTATGTGGGATGCGCACCCGAGACCTCAGTGGAATTGTACGCGACTGTCCACTGCCAGGCAATCAGATTATCGTGTGCAGAGGTTTCGAGGTCGTTGTAATCCTCCCATAAGGCTTTGTATTCCTCTACCGAAATGTTGAGAGGAGGTTGGAACAGACTGGGCGAGGTGTATGGTGTGATAGAATGGTTCTGGCAAGTCTCCTGGGTTGTTAATTGAGGACCAAAGCAATATTCATCAAGTATCCAACGAACAAATAGCGAGGCATCTGGACCGTGTCGGCATAAGGAAGGACACGAGTTCTGAGCTACAGCGAGGCAGAAGCAGCCTTGAGGGTTAGCTTCAAACCCACAGTCGGCAATCGATGAATTTAATGCCTCGCAGGGAGTGGCATCCTGGCTGTACACACAAGAGGGCGCTCCTGTAGATTGCCAGTAACTTTCGTAATTTTGAGAGCTCTTGTTGGCAATTGGTCCCAAATAGTTGTTAAACAGCAGTTCGGTTTGGCAGTCCTGAAGTAAGGTCGGACTCGCGGATAGCGCGGAGGACTGGGCATGGATCACTGGTATGATCAAGATGAGTAGTGGTAGGCAGTTGGACGCCTTCATATTAATTTTGAACTGAAGCAGATGCAAAGAAAACCACCGCTCCGAAATTAACAATATAAAGAGAAGATGCTCTCGCCCAAGCCTCAACACGGAGAAATTGAAACACACAGAAATGCTGAACATCTCAAGGGGCGATCGCTTGGTACATATGGATGACCCACCTACAGCCTTGCGTGCAGTGACGCCGTGGCGTTGGCCAGCGCCAACCGGTCGACAAAGGTAGAACGGCGAATAGAACCCTTGATGGCGGTGGCTGAAGAATCTGTGGCCGTTCTGATTGGACAAGCGCGTCTCGTAACCGTCACGTTGTGTGAATGCTGAAAGATCAGGGGTAGCGGCAACGTCCAGGTGGAAGACCTCCTCAGTTGGAGTTGAAAACAGACGAGAGCAATAGCGTTGATGTAATAGGGTAAGCAGTTGCGTGCAGATTGCGAAACTGCCCCACCGCAAGCAATAAGCCTAGTGTATCCAAGAACGGACAGTAACCCAGGTACGAGTAATCTCAAGAGGCTGAGCTTGCTGGGAATCGTCTGTGGGCGCTATTTCAGACGAGAACATGATCGCTGGAGATGCACTCGCGAGTCATAGCTGTAACAGCCTCACAGACACACCAGAGGCAGTCAAAAGCAGGATTTTGTTTGCTCGGGTCTCGGCGAGAAGAATACGGCCGTAGTTCTACGTCTCATCAGGCGGAACGCATCACCATCGGAGCCACACGAACGACTGGAGGACCGATATATTGCGTATCCGTACGCTATGCATTCCGGAAAGGTGACCGGGCCCAAGGACGAGGTGTCGTTGGTATGGGCATTGCGTGCAAGACGTGACCAGTCGAAGTTCGACGCGTGGCTCGGCAGTGCAGCTCTCTAGCCAACCCAAGGCTACCTTAGAACTAGGCTCCGGCAATTGATGGCAACAGCGCCTGGGGAACCACGGCTGGGGAAACACAGCAGAGGGAGCAGGCACCTACCTCCACCTGTGGCTGAGGCAGCCCCAGCAAAAGGACTCAGGGGGGAATTTTGCAACCCCCCATCTATATTTAAGTCTACTGGACTTCTGATTACTAACTCCTTTTAATTGGGTATCAGTTCCTAGACTTCTTTAATCAGCTAACCTGGTCTCCTTATTGAAGACACCAATAACATTCCCTTTTATACCTCCTCTCCCTCATCATCCCACCCACCTTTCTCAAGTAGGTATTCCCTGACCTTCTCCCTCGCCTCGGTTAAATCCCGTCCTAGCGCGTCTTCCCACTGGCCCTCTATTACCCCTACCTTTTCCTTCAGATCCTCTGTCAGCTTTATTTCTTCTCTCCTTTGCTCTTCTCCTGCAGCCCAAGAGGCATCCCTTGAGTGGGCATCGACTCTGCACCTTACAATCAAAGTATGTGAACGAATCTCATGAAGTAAGCACAGCAGGTTGATTTGCGATTCGATGAATTGGTAGGTACTCTTCTCTGCGTGACCGAGAAGCGAGTAAAGGTATTGCATTGGGTGTTCGTAGTAGCTTGGATTTTCATCGTATTCGCTAGGAGGGATCTGTATTTCGAATCCTTCTAAATGGCTAGGGATCCTATGGAGAATCTCCAGTAATGAGGGGGCAATATCCCAGAATGCCGATAGCTGGACCTCGACGCCTCGGGTAACATTGCTCTCGATGACGGTAAGAAAAGCTTGAGCTCGGGAATAGGCCGCTCGTTCAAAGGCAATGCGGCGTTCTTGTGCATCCTTTGCAAAGAAAGATTCTGCTTCTGCGCGCTTACTATCATTTTGCGATTGTTCGTAGGGCAACAGGACGATGGCTTTGTACTTGTCGTTGCGTTCACTGAGCAGGTCATAGATCCGATGGTGGAGGGTTTCGCGAGCTTCAAAAAGCCACTTTAGTTGAGTAAGCTTTTCTAGCAGTTCTGGTTGCTCATCGCCTTCTTCTTGAGGCAGGTTAGGGCTGCGCGACTGGGCATCGGAAAATAGTTGGCTGCTCAACATATCAAGCGAAGAATTCGCTAAGTTGATGCGCTCAGTCCAAATGGGGTGCAGTGGTGTAAGGACTGAGTTTTGAAAGAGGTCGAAGTCCGTTTGTAGGACGTCTTTCTGGGATTGCATAATCTTCGCCTCCACATCTCTATCGGCTTGCTCAAATTCCGCTTGTGACATCTCGCCATGTTCGAGTCGAAAGTCAACGTCCTGACTGTGTATCGATCGTTGATGCTTACACCATGAGTCTGCTCGTTGTCTTTTAGCGAGCATTTGGGAGCTGTAAGATTCTCTGATGGCTTCTGCTTCTTCCTTCTCATTAAGGCATCGCACAACGGCTCTCATGTCAGCCAAATCCGGGTGGCTGTTATTGACAGCTGGGTGGTGTCTAGGGTAGGGTGGCGGCAGTGTCACGAGCCGAGAAATGTCCATCCTTCTCGGATCTGGAGTGTACGGCGCAGATAAAGGTGTTGGCGGATGGTGTGGAGTTGTCGAAGACCCCTCCTCATGCCAGCCAACTTTCTCTGGAGGATACTCGTCAGAACTGTACAGCGGGACTTGATTGGTGCCCTGCGTTTGCCAGCAGCCGTCTTTCATCAAACTTGACTGTACGTCCTCATGTACAGCAGGCGAATTGCGAGTTTCAAGAGGCACACCCATATACTTCGACTCTCGTTTTGATCGTTCAAGTACATTGAAGGCATCACCAGACGCAGCCTCTCCGGAACGAGATTGGTCTTCCCACCAGCGGCTAGGTGCTCTGCCCCGAGAATCCATTTCATCTTGGCCCGTTACAATACTCATGCTGGCGATTGGCGAAAGACTGGGTATGTAGTCTTTCAACCAGGCACTTTCCGGCCGATGCTGAACGCTACTGTTCGTCGTAGCGCTGCTAGGAGACTCATGCTTCCGGCTTACAGGGGAAGATCCACCCTGCGAGGACGAATCAATCAAAGCACTTGATGCAATGCTCGTCCTCTTAGATGTTCCAGCCCTAGAGAGATTTTGCAAACTTTCGTGGAAGCTTTCGTCCCTAGTATGATGGCCAAAAAGACCTTGAGTCAGATCGTCAACATCAATATCCTCATCCTCAAACACTGAAGCATATTGTTCCCTCCTTATCCTTGACTCGGCGTTGATATATTGAACAAATAGATCAAGTCTTTCCGAATCGTTGGCGGCGGCCGCTTCGCGTTCGGCAAAATTTCGATGGCGCTCAATGGCACGCCTAGCGAAAGCTCTCGGTGTTTCTGGACCAATCAGATCCGCTTCTGGCTCTTGCGCGGGCTTTGTCACCGGCGTTAATGGTACTTGTATTGACTCGTCAGAGTTGGGCATATGCAAAATATGGGATATTGGACGTTGATCAGGCGCAGGCGGCACAATTAGAGACAATCTTTTAGGGGAGTCTTTCATTGCATGCGAGACCGGCACAGTAACCGCCTTCGGCGATTGCACTGTTGACGCAATGGGAGCCACTGCGCCATTCGAGAAGGAATCTCTAGACGGAGAAAATGGGTGGGCGGACATTGAAGCGGAAAAGCGATGCGACCGGCTTGATTCTGGCTGAGGCGAAGTGTGAGAAGCCGCAAAAGATACAGATTTGCTAGAAAGGCTTTTGAATTCTCCACTATTCAAAGCGCCATCCAAGCTTTGCATGCTCTGGGCGCTCTTGGGAGTAGACTTGGAAAGCATCCTTTGCCTCTGTTCCCTTGACTGAGGAGCTGGGAGTACCAGGTCCACGGGCCTAACGGTATCTGTGTCGTCTGCCCATGGAGCTGCACTTTCTGGAGAGATAGCAGAGTCATCAATGGCTCGACCCTTGCCATTTCGGCTTTCACTACGTCGTTCCCGAATGCCTTTCGCACTGCGATTTCGAACAGCAGGGCTGCGAAACAGTCCGCCAGTGGAAGAGTCCCTACGCATGTGCGCAGGACTGGCCCCTGTTGTAGTTTGTGGATAGTCGACTTCAGCTCGCTTCCTGTATAAGATGCTTCCGGTATCGATATGCAATGGTGATGGACCCTTGGTAGGTGGACTCAAAGGATCGTGGGCGTTGGACGCATCTTCCTCCCTCCAGTCCGCTGGGGTGGGCGGAACAGTGTCAAGTGTTGTGCCGGTACATGGTGGACGCCTGGCACGTAACGGAAGGGTAGGTACTGCACAAATTGAAGGACTTTCGGGGGTGCGATTTAAACTTTGAGAACGAGCAGATGGTGGGGGACCAGGGGGCGGTGGCGGCAGTGGCATACCAGGTGCCCAAGTAGTCGGGCTTGGTGAATGACTGGCTGAACGTGACGAGCTACCAGCGAGGCCCAGAGCACCAGTGGATGCCGCCCTCCGCGCAGCAGGCGCACGCATTGAGGGACCGCTATTTGCAGCTTCTGGTGACTGCGTGAGAAGCTGAGCTGTGGTGTCTTGGAGAACATCAATTGCATTTGTGGGAGACCCGGTGTTCGGGCTCTTGCCTCTCGATGTCAGTGTGGAGAGTAACCGATCTGCATGATTCTTAGATGCAGAACGTATCCGTTGACCAGAAACTTGCGGGGGAGGTGGAGGGAAGACTGGGCCTGCGGAAGCGTTTGGTGAATCACTAGGAGTCGCTTGTTGGCGGAGTATGGGCGAAGGGCCTTGGGGATATCGAGACAAAAAGTCGGGGGACAGAGTCGTAGCGGCGCTCACCGGCGTCCCATAGTTGGATTCAGTACTGGGAGATGTAGTATCAGCAGGAGAGACTATACTAGCTGGACGCTGATTCGATTCCTGAGATTCTCCGTCTCGACGTGGTGAGTAGGGCGGAGGTGGCGAGGCAACTGGCTCTGTAAATCTTAATTAGTTATACTCCTCCGCGTGGGATGGTTTGCCATACCATCAGGTCCAACAAGACGCGGAGCCAAAGCCGGCGCGCTTGAGGAATGACTGGTGTTTGACCTGGTAGTGGAGACAGGGGTGTCGTTGCTCAGAGGCCCCCATTGCTGAGGATTGTAGTTCGCGCTCATGCCAGGATGTGACCGTAAGGTCAGAGGCGACGTGCCCCTCATTGCACTTCCTGGAGAGGCAGGATTGGGGGACTGTGGATAGGCCGACGCAGAGAACGGACTACTCAGGCTCGTCGTAGATATGGGTGTTTGAGAGACACCACCGATGCCGAGGCCAGCGTTGCGTGCGTTTCCCAGACTGGTTGTAAGGAGGTTTGGAGGTTGTACAGCATGCTGACGGCGGCGTGGTGATGCTGGTATTGCTGCCGGTCGTGAGGCAACGTTGTAATTATATGGAGTAGTCATGAGGGGCGCGAGTAAGCAGAGGCCTGCTTGGAGGCCTCTGGAGGCATTGGCTATGGCATTGTCACTTTGCAGACGTGATGAAACGAAGGTGTGATCATCATGAAGAAGAGAAGATCAGCCAATATCAATAGAAAAGGACTGGTGCAGGATATTTCTAAGCGCATGTGCACAGAGCCATGCAAGGCTTGTGGTCGATTCAAGAAGCGCGAGCTTCGAATGGTCCATTCTCCAGGCGTAATTGGCTGTACAGGTCTGGATCACATTCTGCTACAGGAGAGCTTGATCTATTCTCTGCATCAAGGAGGGTTGACTAGATACATCTAGTGGGTGGGCTGATACTGAAGGAGTTTAGAGAGCGAAGACGGGCTGAGACGGCGGATTGAGGCTGGCGAATCAGACCCATCGTCACAGCGGTCGGGCGCTTAGAGGAAGACCTTCTCGGCCCCATCCATGAGTGCATGCTGCTACTGCATCCGACTCCCCCACTACCACACCACCACCTTGTGCCTCAATGAAGACAGGTAGAATCATGGTCCAGCCATGGATGGCATGGCGTATAGCCATCAACAAAAGTGGTTATGTCATGGCAGTGTCTGGATGGAAGAATTGAAGATCATGGTCAAAAGGGTGTATTCGGTGCATCTTCATGTGAATGGGATCTATGTTTAGTAACAGTTACTTGGCATATCTATTGATACAGAGGGTCGCATGATCGAGCCTTTGTCATCTTCCATGACCAACAAATATGAGCCTGAGCCTGCGCCAAGCCCTAAAAAAATGCCAGTTCTGCGACAAACCTCTATGATACATGACCCTATGCGCAAAAGCCGAAACAATATGACTTCCTCATTAATATACCTTTGAAGGCCACGTCCAGGCGGTGTGGTAGCGCAGCTGCCAGTGACATGCCATGGGCCGCATATGAATAGAAAAGATTTTGGTGGAGTAAGTGATGAGAGCAAAGGGCACTGGTTGAAAACAGACCAGCGGAGTAGAAGCCTTCGAACAGTGGAAGGAAAGGTCAAATAATAGCTCTCTATGCTTTGGCTTCCTCACCTCCGTCGGTACCATTGGGTTGCTGCTCTGCTGAAGCCTCTTCTTGAGAGGTCGACTGGCCCTTGACATAGTCGTTGAACACGGCAAGAGCCTCGTCGACTTTCTCGCGCAATTTCTCGTTGTCGTCGATCCTGGTCTCGTTAGCACCATCGATCATCTACAAGTAGACCCTGTTGACTCACAATGACATCAATTCCTGATTGTCCATCTCTAAGAGCATACCGGTAATCTTGCCTGCCAGCTCGGGCTGTAAGACTTGGATCTTTGGGTAGATAGCTTCGCCAAGCAATTGCTTCTGCTGGTTAGGCGGAGCTGCTGCAAGAGCCTCTAGCTGTGCTGATGCGCCGCTAGCTCCCACAGTAGGTGGACCACCAGCGCCTAAGCCACCAACACGGCCTTGATTTTGACCGAAAGCAGGTCCTGATGGCATACCCATATTCATACCCATACCGCTCCGACCAGGCTGGTTGGGGAACTGTTGAGGACGGCCATCTCTACCACGCATGCCCTGCAGGCCCATCATCTGTTGTGGCATGCCTTGCATGCCTTGCATTCCCTGTACCTGACCACGACCACCCTGCCCACCACGACCCAAGGTAGCTTGTACTTGAGCTAGGGCCTGTGGATATGCCATACCAGCGGGGAAACCACCAGGACCACCTTGAGGCATTGCACCGAATGGCAATTGACCGGGCATCCCAAATGCGTTGGGGGGTATCTGCTGTCCACGACCACCTTGCTGAGGCTGCATCCCAGGGAATTGGCCAGGTCGCCCTCCCTGTATGGCAGGAAGCATCATCCCCTGCTGAGGTGAGAATGGCAAGCTACCACGTCCTGCCGTATTGGGTGCAACCATTCCAGGCTGCTGACCAGGTCCATAGAACATCGCCGGCTGCATGAAAGGTTGTTGAGGCATCCCTGCTGCCGCGGCAGCTTGCTGCATGCGAAGAGCATTTCGTGCTTGGATGCTCTGTTCTAGTTGTGTCTTTCGAACATCCTTCCGCATCGCTACAGCAACGTACAGTGGCTTGCCGTTTACCATCTTTTGATGGTACTCGCTCACAGCTTTGGTTGCTTCGTCAGCATTACTGAAGCAGACGAAACCAAAACCCTTGCTCTTGCCCAGTGGTCGCTTGGGCTTGTTTTCTTTCTTCGCACCTTCGTCCTTAGCTTCGTCTTTTTTCTCGCCGTCTTCCTCACTGCTCTCCTTGTCTGAGTCTTTCTTGTTCTCCTTGTCTTTCTCGCTACCGGGAGAGTCGGTCCTCTCTGGACCAGCGTCGCGCATCACCTTAGCAGATGTGACCATCCCGGCACCAGCAAAGATCTCGCGAAGCTTCTCATCGTCAATATCATCATCTAAGTTTTTGACGTAGAGGTTGACGCCCTGGTATTTAGATGCTTTCTCCTGACGAGCTGCCTCATGCTGCTTCCGAAGCTCTTCCTCTCGCTCGGACTTCTTCTGCGCACGGCCGACGTAGAGAGCTTGACCTTTGAAATCTTTGTTGTTCAGCTCGTCCACCGCCGTGGCGGCATTTTCGTGGTTGACGTAGTTTACAAAGCCAAACCCTCGGCTTTTACCTGTCTCGGGATCTCTAGCGATTGATGCTGAAGTCACATCTCCGTAATTCTCGAAGAGTGTGCGGAACTCCGCATCTGTCACCTCGGGCTCGATATTCTTGACATAGATGTTAGTAAAATTCGCCTTCATCTCATCAAACTTGCTGTCGCGGTCCTTCCTTGGAATATGATGGCCAACAAACACCTTCTTCTCATTCAGTAACATTCCGTTGACAGACTTGATGGCGTTTGAGGCACCCTCTGCCGTCTCATAGTGGACAAATCCGTAGCCCTTGGAGTTACCAAATTCATCTTGAGCGACCTTACAACTGAGGATATTTCCGAAAGAAGCAAATGTGTCGTGCAAAGCTTTGTTGTCAATAGCAGTATCCAAATTCTTAATGAAGACATTGCCTTGACCGGTCTTGCGCAGGGCAGGGTCCCGCTGAGACCACATGATACGGCAGGGACGGCCTTTGATGACTGTGTAGTTCAACTCTTCCATAGCTCTCTCTCCATCTGCAGTGTTGTTGTAGTTGACGTAGGCATATCCAAGAGAGCGACGAGTGACTGCGTCGCGGCAGACACGGATTGAGGCAACTTGGCCGATGGAGGAAAAAAGCTCAAAGAGCATAGCCTCCGTCACGGCTGGATCGAGCTCGCCCACATACAACGAAGCAGAGTGAGGCTGGTTGGTTCCGCCAGGCGCTGCGGAGCTTGGAGTCTGTAAAGCATCGGGATCATTTGGAGACTGGGTTCCACCGATAGAAGTATCGATACCGTTCGGGACACCGCCATTCGGGGCTGCGGGCGCCTTATCGTCGATAGAGAGCTTCTCAAGCGAAGGGGGTGTTGAGCCAGTAGCTTCTGCGGTAGACATGATGATGAACTATAACGCAAGAGAAGGAATCAGTGATTTATTCAGATCAAGAGACGAACAAGTTGAGGGTGCCTATGGCGACCTAAAAGTGGGAGATGCACAGTAGCGGAGAACGTACAGGAAGGTCGGCACGTGAACAAGGTAGGAGATGGTATTATCGAGAAGGTCAAAGACACTAGTATACGAGTAACGTCAGCCTCAGACAGAGCGGATAGCCTTAGCTGTCGAAGATCAAAGTTCTCAGGTTTGTAAGATATTCCTATGCTCGCGCTCCGTGGTCAACTGACACTCACAGTATCGCAGCTTCAGCAGCTGAATTGTTTTCCAGTAATTTTCAAGTTTTTTTCAGTTGTCACGATGGTTTTCTAGTAGGGGAGTGTGCTGAAATACGTAACAGAGACAGTGTGCTTCCCGACCAGGTAGGTTGTTGTAGTGTAAAGGGCGTTTGATCCCTAAAAAAAAAGAGATAATTCTCTAGCGTGATCCGCCTAGTGTAGAGTCACTGCCGAAGATGGCCCGCAATTCGTTCCTTCTATCTGTGCCTGAGCTCGTTACTGTCCTTAGAATTCGACCAAAGTGAGCAAATATTTCAGGAAAGGAGGACCACAATTTGTAGGAATTAATCCTTTCAAGATTTCAACCCTTTGTTTGGGTGCCTGCACCTTCCGCTATTTCAAGGCTTGGCATTCGAAAATGACCTCTACTTCTGATTGGTATCGTAAGCGAAAGCCTTCCTAGCATTCACATCAGATTGAGATCATAGCTAGTATAATGAACATTCTCTATCTAGGGCACTGTTTGGAATGGGCGTGTTGTAAGGCTACACTCGTTTATTGGTGACTTCCCCAGAGGCAAGAAGAGCAGACACAGTCAGTCATAATTCGAAAAATCTCATGGTCGAGATACCAGAAAATCCATCGAACATCCAATGATTCCTGTTAGAATGCCCCTCTAAACTGATCTAATATACCCCTTCCCAGCGTTCTCCTTCTCGCCTCCCCTTCACGTCTCCCGTCAATCCCACTCCCACTTCCCTCCCCTTCTAACCTCCTCCTCAATCCTTCAAACCCCGCGCCCATCTCCGCCTTTTTCTCCCCAACCACCCATCCAGGCACCCTCAGCCTACTCCAGACCGCAGGACCCCATTCACCCCTCCATGCAACGCCAACCAGCCAACCCACACCCGCCGCTAACGCCGAGCCTGGAAACGAAGAAAGCGCCAGTTGCCCGGCTAGGAGGTAGACAAGAGATTTATCGCTGAAGACCAATCCCGGAGATTGTCTAGCGTTCGAGGACGAGGCAGTTTGGGATATATCAGAGGTAGCGATACGGTACTTGTAGACTGTAGGAATGGCAGCGTGGTATTGAGCCAGGATGGCGAAGATGAGAGGTGTAGGACCAGCGGGAAGGTGATTTATGGCATTGAGGGAGAGGGGCCGAAGAATGGTGATTAGAATTGGCGGGAGGAGGAGAGTGGGAGGCAGAATGCTGATCAGGAATGACTATGGTTATATCAATATAGGTGTGGGTTCCGGCAGGACATAATAGACTTACGGCGAACTTACGAGAGCCCCATAAACGCTCAATGATACGGAGGTGGTAGATACTCATGGCTGCGAAGAGCAGCTCGGTCGAGTTTGTGTAGCAGAGCTATAGCAAAATCTTGTTAGTACATGCGCTCTACGAAGACGTCGGTCAGACAAAGAAGTAGGATGGCCGAGAAATACCTGCCAGGTGAGCAGCCGCCATAGCTGCTTGTACCGCCATAAGTGCGGAACTACTTGTATGTAGAACAGATACTTGGTGTCTGTAATACTGACGACGATCGAGGAAGCAATTATGCCGAAGAAGAGAGATTGCGAAACACCTGCAGAGGTGAAGCCGGAGGCAAGCATAGCTGTTGCTTACTTGATGAGAGGAGTTTTATATAGTCGGCTGCGCGTGGTGGGAGAGCTTTGCACGCGGTAACGACTGAACTCTATGAGCTGGATACCGCATACTTGGCCACGTTGGCAATTGATGTCCAACATCCAAGTAAAAGATGTGGTGTTCATTGCGAAGCGTCCGAGAAAACGGAGCTAGCCTTGGCACAGCCGTCATAATTTTGTCCATGATTGATTGATAAGATAGCAATAAAATACGGCGTGCCAATAATAGCAAATTGCCATCCTTTAAACCGTGAAAGATTTGTAAATTGTAATGGCAATTCACCTAATCTCCTGGTCATACATAAATATATATAACAAATAGAATTGTAGCTGTACAGTTATAAAGCTCGATATCATTTTCCCAGAGCATTAAATTACAAGATCTAGCTATAATCTTTCAGTAGCGTACATAATTCATGCATAGATTATGCATACTTAACCTCTGCCAAATGACGTCCAAGAACCTCACATGCCCTAGGTATGGTAGAATATTAACCTCCATACAGACTTTAAAGGAAATGTCTTCCACCACAAGCCACTCTAATAGTCGCCGACCCTGCACCACTTCTCCTCCATCAACAGAATTGTGTCATGCAGGACACCCTTCCCAAACCTAACCTATTCCTCCGCAAGGCCACCAAATTCCTCCATCTCTGGCGCAAGTCGCCCTCCTCTTCAACGACCATGCAAGAGACCCCGTCTCCTCCGCCGAACCCACAATGGCAGTCCCTCTTCTTCGCCACTCTACCCCCAGAGCTGCGCACCCTCATCTACCACGAGCTAGCACGCGATAGCCCCTCCGTGGTTCACATCATGAAGAAGTCTGACAAGCAGATCGATTTCGTCCGCTGCAAGGCCGGCAAATGCGAGATGGAGTATAACTACAAATGCTGCCCTTCTCCGTGTGCCAATGGTGGTACAAATCGCCCCAGCCTTCCCCCCTTCTTGCAGAGCTGTCGAAAAGGGTACGCACCTCCATCCTCGCAATTGATATGATATTTGGAGTAATTGGAAGAGCGAACCCCAGATATATAGAAGCAAAATCCGTGCTATACTCCGCCACCATGTTTGACTTCCGCTCCTTCCAATCCTACCTCCTCGCCTCTACCCTCCTCCCGCCTCACACGTTCTCCTCCATCAGCTCCATCCACCTCAAATACCATTTTGGCTACAGGTTATGGTGGGAGGATCCGGACAACTACGTTAAACGACCTTGGAGGGATCCAGCGTGGAACCAGGTTTGGGATATCATTAAAGGAATGGAGGAGTTGAGGAATGTGGTTGTGGATATAGACGCGTATTTGGAGTATGGGAGGTTAGGATGGGAGACTGAGAGGGATCTTTTCGAGAGGTTAGGGACGGTGAAGCTTAGGAGTGGTGGGGAGAGGGGCTTCGTGGTTAGGGTTAATTGGGATGGGGAAGGTGGGGAGGGGCCGGATGAGGGGCTTGGGAGAGGTACGTTTCGGTTGATGAGGGAGAAGGTAGCTGAATAAAGAGTGAGTGGCGGAAGGGTCTTTACAAGGCTATGAGCTTGGTGATGCATGGCAAGATGGTTCCGAGTTGACGAATGTTCCCGATGATGACGCTGGCTGACAGTTGGTTTCGTTGTCTCGCGAGAAGAGTCCACTGCACGTCAGCGAGATTGAGGCTACTGACACTGATACTCCTTTCAACCAAAGTTCTTACAGGGAGGGAGTACACTGGCAGCATATTCACATATTGAAACGCAGATTGGCTCAATCTTCTGAAGCTAATAAATCCAAACGGGTATGTCATATACAATAGACGAGACAGCTTCAAGTCAAAATTCCGTAAGGAGTGCTTAAAGGTGCGCTGAAGGATGTATTACTCTATGGCGTGCCAGGTTCATATTGAGTCCCCAACAGCATTACTTAGAGCCTAGACAGTGCCGAATCTAGATGCATGACGGATGAAGGGTGAATGAGGGATGGACATTACGCAGCGCAAAGCAGGTTAATGGATATGCAATGGCCACCTTCAGCTGGGCCCAGAGGTTAACTCAGTCGATGCCTGTTTATGTCTTGTATAGCCCGTATATAAGCGAAGAGTTTCCTCTCCATTAGCTGAAAGGCGTTTTATATTAGCGATTATACTGTTAGAATGTATATGCAAGTTTGGGCAGTCAGTCGCATGATGAGGACAAGGACAAGAATGAGAATGAGGAACGAGAGGTCAAGGTGAAAAAGTATGAAACGTTTTTCTGTGCAAAAGCCTACCCAGGATCTGGCACGTCTCCCGGACTTGATAGTGACAGTTTCGCATGTCTCATTTGTCAACTCACCGTCTGTAGCAGAATTATTTTTTCTACACTCCCCAACATTCCTAGAAGGGTTCACCCTCTTACTGTATGGCCCTGTAGGGCTTGACCTAAAGCTAGCGAAAGAGCCTAGAAAACACCCTAGAATGAGTCGCCTGAGCAACAAAATTGAGCCCCAGAGGTGATCACTGTAGGATTCCCTAAGGTATGAGCTTTGGATTCAGCCCCACAGGGCTGTACGATAAGAGGGTGTGTAAAGGAAGAAGGTGAACCCCTCTAGTCTGTCTCACTTCACATATGTTACGTGGCCTATTATCTGGCCGCCCTGGTGTCCCGTCAGCGGAGGCGCAGCTCCAACTGTTTGGCATGAATAAAATCCCTCACCTTCAATGAACCAGCTTGTGAAACTTTCAGTTTCTTTAAAAAGATTAACCCCACTTCCAATTGTCGGACAAAACCCGCTCTATGCACCAATATCCGTCCTACGCCTGAAAAATTTGGCCTTAATGACTACGGACCCTGTACCATCTGCTTCACTTTAGTTGTACAAGTTACAGACAGCGCTCCTGGGGCGAGAGGGCGGAGTGATTCATAGCGGGTTCGAGCTACATATCTCCTTGCTTTTCTATCTGTCTTCAAAATACTTCGAGGGAGCCCAGCTTCTCTACTTATTTTGTATCAACATCATCTACTCTTCTTTGTTTACCGGTATCGAGAGCGTGAACTTTCGATACCCATAATATGTCCGAAAAAGGGAAACTGGCAGGATCGCCACCAGTAGGAGCCATGTCAGGTTTAACTCTCGCGAAAAATGATACCTTACCACCACGGCCAGAACGTAAGCAAGAAGTCTAACCTCCACTATGAGCGAGCTCTGCATCTTATAGTTGCCCTAGGTGAGCGTAGCCACCTGCAACAATTCTTCTCAGCTTTGGGAGGTAAATCGAAAAGCACAGAACAGAGTAAGGAGGAAAAGGGTAATGCCTTGATGGTGCGACGATGGGGCTCGCCAGGAAGTCCTCGCTATGAAATGGTTATGCGATATTGGTCGGCCACCCGCATGCAGCAGCACTGGGATTATCTTCGTGACCAACATCCTAAAAAATTCAAACACTACATGGAAAAGGGGTATATGGAGCCCATACCCACTTCTTGGGTTATAAACGGAAACCTTGCGTGGCTCTATCCAGAGACCTCGCCTTGGGAAACACGAGCTGAGAAGCGGCTCTACTATCTTCTCAATAATGGGGCTACACCCGACGGGAGCACACATCCTACTTTGAAACCCCTCAAAACCACATGGCACATGCAGCAGATAATTGCAAGAGGTAATGCAAGGAATGCCAGACAAGTTCATCTTGACGCTGAGAAGCTCGCGGCATATTGGAGCCCAGGAGACGTCTTCCAAAGCGACAAGCAAATCGAATCCCATAATTATTCGGATCAAGTCCCCAACGTTGTTTACGCCGCCAGACAGGCCGCTTTGCACGAGCTGGCAGAAGGTATTCAACACGGTACAGATCATTTAGAGACAATGCTTCTTATTGACGTCTCCTCATCAATGACATGGAACCCACATCAAGGAATGACAGGCCCTGATGGTATAAGGAGACATCATGACCAACCATCAAACATCCGCCTAGTCGAACATCTGGTCCATAGAATCCTGCAACATATGATTCCTCGCGCCCAGAAAGAGCACCCTGGACAAGACGGTATTGAAACAGTAACGTTCTCGAGCTATGGCCATGCCATAGGCAAGTTATCGAGTTCAAGGTTTCAGTACGACTGGGCTTCAAAGGTTGAATTGGGGGGCACTACACAGGTCATGCGAGGCTGGCAAGTGGTCAAAAACACTTACTTTAAACACCAGAATCAACTTTATGGGCATGGGAGGGAGGACCCAGTTTTCGGCTGGCAGGCAACACCAGGCATGCCAAAGCTTTCCCTTCTTGTTTTCCTCGACGGTGAAGCTAATGACATGGACGAATTCGAGCTTGAGTTACTGGGCGAGACCTGGGCATATGTCACAATTGCTCTCGTTGGCATGGAGAATTGTCCGCATCACCACTCTCACGCCATTGAACTGGAGCGTGTGGCTCGGTTCAATCCACATGTCGGATTCTATGATGTGCATGGTCGTGTATGTGAACGGATGGTCGTGGAGGATTTGTTGTCTAGTGTGTATCCGGTAGATCCTCCGCAGTATTCCGAGATCCTGAAGCCCGAATTCGATCTCCCACCCGAAGAGTTGCCAAAATATTCCGCCTACTAGGGGCGGACGTGCGCGGATAGTCATGATGTGGCGCTGTAGCCAGGTGTACGAGCTTGTGTATGGTATTGGGTCTAAGGCATCTTTGGATTTGATGACTTAGGCATGCTTTGGGAAACGGATTTAAAGCATCACGAGTACGACAGAATGACATGAAGCAAGTTTATACCCGTCTGAATCATTGCTATGTTGGAGCGAGAAGCGCATTACTAGTAGTAAGCTCAACCTCAATTCTATATCTCCTGCAGGCACTCGCTTTCGCCTTCGCTTTCGCCAGAATGAGAAGCATATTTCGTCAACAATAATACCGTTAGCCAACAACATTGACCATGTCACCTCGGGTAGTGTCAAGGGTAGGTACTGCGTTGGTCGAAGGATCGAACCAGAAGAAATTCAGGTCGCGATTGCTGCCTCACCTCATAGATCTCAGTCAGCACTTGTGATAGTTTGAACGTTTATGCTAAATTTAAGTGAGCGTTGAACGTTACTGGTAGTCCCAAATATTGAGGGTCGCTAGCCAAAACGCTCTCAACATGCCAGTGGGTACAAGTAGGGCAGGATAGGGCAGCAGAGGTCATGGCGCTGGCACCAAGATAAGTTTCGGGGGGGCCGTTGTTCCAATTCGTCAAGGCCTCTCAGCCCTAAGTGGACGGGGGAATTCGATCTCCGTCTCTCCGTGTTTAGGGCGTATCCTTCCCCTCCTTGGCGATTTGATCCCTCACGCAACCATCACCAGACATGCCGGGAACCCCTGTTGGTCATCATGCACGTCCCTATCCTTTTGATCCTTTGCAGGATCGAGGATGGGAGGCGTGTCTGAGCCGGTTTCATCAACACAGAGTGTCTCGAAGGCGATTGTATGGCCATGTGGCTGCAACCGGCAATTATCGAGAGCTGAAAAAAGCATTCTATCGCGAACTGTAAGGCCGGGAAGGGATAAGTACCTGCACCATAATCTGATAGTGTTCAGCCTTTCCTTTCTGAAGTCTGTTGTCAGGGATACTTGCTTACTAGGATTGGCTCCTGCCACGTCTGGCCCTCTGGTTCATCAATTGCTGATGGCTTAGCCTAGAATGGCCCCCGGCTGCTCTCGTGTTGTGCTTCGGTCTTCACTTGGTCCGGAGTCCGCATGTACTACTTCTATCTACCTAACTTTCAAGAGGTCTGACAAGCTGACATTACCACGACATTTCCGCTCTACAACACTCATTGTTCTTCCATTGCTCTTACCTGTCAAATGCCTCTCCTTGCACTACATCTATTCATCCTAAGGTCTCCTGAGGAAACCTCATTCTTATGATCCTATGTCTCGCGATGCTTTCTGGTCTTGGCTTAGTGGCTGACGCTGCCCTCAGCCAACGCTGCACTTGTCCTACCCACACTGACGACCAAAAGTACGACCAACCATTATTTTCTCATATCTGTTCCGCGTGCAGTGCGATTACACAATCTATGAATTATCTCGCGAAAGCTCTAACCGCACATCCCACGTCCTTCACTTCTATGCAGTCGTCTTCGACCACACCACCATCTCTACTTGAAGGCTCCACATCGGAAGAAGCTTCAGAAGAAGGGGAAAGCAGGGACGTTGATACTAAAGCGACCTCTATCACAGATCGGAACTCGAATTCGGGGCTAACGAGCCTAAGCAGCCCTCTCGGCAGCCCCAAGAGCAAAACTACCTATCGTCTCGCACATCCTCCACCAGTCAGCTCTCACAGGGCCCACCTACATATTCGCCCACGTGTTCTACTACAGCTACAAAGAATATCGAAAACCGTCCGCCCTAAGCCGATACTCGAAGTCCTTCCCTCGGTTATATTTGCCACAAGGCTAGCAAGACGGTTCCCTCGCACATTCAAGGGAAAGGCTGGCCTAGGTGCTGACGACCTGGTTATCGTAAGCAGTGAGAACTATGAGACAGCGCAGCCTGATGCTCGAGACCCTGGAGAATTATTCGAGGATGCAAGATGGGAGGAGCGAGAGATTGTTGCAGCGGTCTGCCAGCTGAGCAAAGACAAATCGGGCTTTCAGGGGAGGGGTGAGATATGCTTGAATAACGGGGCACTATGGACAGCATCGAAACTTGGCAATGGCTCATACGAGTTCGTTATGATCGACGAGCATGGGTTGAAAACAGTTGCTCGATGGGTACTCAAACCGCCAAGACAGCGAACTACACCAATGGCACAGAGTCGACCTAGATCACCATCATTGGAAGAGAGGAAATTCAATTTCAGTGTTCTCAATCCCAATTCTCGCCGTCACGCTGTTATTGGCACATTGGACCAGCATTCCATAGAGGTGTCGGACCGTTATTCAAACCCCACTCTGGGCTCAAAATCGCCAGGTCCTTCCACGCCTAGAACGCCTGCAACTGGAGATATATGCGACGGTCGGGAAGGGCAATCGTCGTATCCGTGGCACTCCGACCGCTCTGCAGTCGGTGCGTTCGATTATCAGATGCAGAGCTCACCCCCTCTTTCAATGAAATCTACGGAGATGAATTTTGCTACGGAACACCCCTTGGAAATGAATGAGTCTTTGAGAACCCTGATCCTAGTAACAGGACTGTGGGTAACTTTCCAAGAAGGATTCTCATCCAGCTTGAACAGTGGCGACTTAGCTCAGGGACAGTCGACATTATCAAATACAAGCTCAAAGCACCAACGTCGAAGTCTATCGCTGAGCATGAATCGACCTGGCAGCGAAATCTTACCAAGCACAGTCAAATCGTCCTCAAGTGATAAACAACCAAAAAGGGGTGTACTTTCACATAGTCCTTCAACCCCCGTTGTACCGCTTGCCCAACCAGCCAAAAGTCCGCAGATACCGCCTCGAAGGACGATGTCCACAGGCCCAACATTCATGCGTCGAGTGACTAGCCATAGACGATCGACAACCGGAGCTGTTCGGCTGGGTCCGACTGACGAGTTCGATGGTAGCGTGGCGGAGGGTGACTCGGGAGATGTGAATTCTATTGAGGGAGACAATGGGTTGCAAAGACGAACGCTAGCTATACCGCCCTCACTTGGGACTGGCTCTCCTTTACGAGAGCGCCGTGTTTCTAGCTTCCAGAGCAGCATGGATTCCCCGCTCGAACCTGTAATTAGCGATGGCTTGGATCCACCAGGGGAACCTACTGCATTATCCAAAGGAGCTACTAGAAAACCAAGAAGACTGAAGAGACTTTTCGGGTTGAAAAGACAGAGTGAAAGTGGTCTTTAGCCTATTGCGATGTTGCGGGTATGACGCTTCGCTTGTACATAGCACTGTAGCGAATCTATATCATCGAACAAACATGAAAAATGGGTTTTTTGATCCGATGGTATCCACGTTGCTTGTGTTGACTAAGGGTATTGAGTGAATGGGAAAAAGAAAAACCGTTGGCCACATGCAAGGGTGACGAGCTAGTGAGTTGGCCCGTGCACCGGCCAAATTATATCACTTGGAGCTCAACCCCGAACATTCCAGTTCACGTCTCTCTCACTGCACTTGTGTTATAGGAAGCAGATTGGAGATATATAGGTTGCAAACAATGCAGCTTTGTTCTCAAAGCTATCAAGAGTGCCTGTGTGCAAATCGCTGAAGTTCAAAGACCTACGTTTGTCAATAAAGAAGCAAAACATCAAACCAAAGAGGAACTCTCACTGAGTCTGTTAAAATTCCGATCATATCCAAATGCAATGCAATGATTTCTTAGCCTGTCAAAGAAAGAGGTGGACATATACAATGGGACATGCTAGCAATTACAGCGGATTGGTATTCAACACATCTCTGTGAGGAATAGCGAATATGGCTCAAAATACCTACAATTATCATAGCACTCCTCATGGGTCCCCACCACCTCTTACAAACAATGATTATGGGGGTTTGATGGGCTCTCTCATATCACCGGGCCCAGGCACGCCGCTTCAGTCGACTTTCCCAGCTCCATGGCCAGCACAAACTGGGTGGCAGCAGAATGGGGGACAAGGTGGTTACGCCTACAGCATGCCTTATCAGGGACCTTCCATGAATCAAACTGCATGGCACGCGAATGGCCAGCAAGCTTACATCCCGCAGGATGATGAGGATGACGAATTGTTTACTATTGATGATACCGACATTTTGGGACCTAACAAGCAACAAATGAATAGCAGTGCCGGAGTATCTGGTAACACGCATAGCCCACATTATAATCAACAGATTCCGGCTGCCCAGTTTCACAACCACGCGTCATCCTCCCCTTTAGCTCAACACCAGTTTCCAAATGTGACAGCTGGTGGGCCGTCCCAGACGAGAAACTCGCCAGCAATCAATAGTGCTGCACGCGCTGCAGAACTTAGAGCTAAGCTGCTTGCCAACAAGTCATCGAATGCAGCATCGAGGCAAGGGAGTCCGGCAGTCAAAGCAAACGAACAGACCGATGCCAAGAAAACAGCCGTTCAAGAGATTCTAAGACAGACAAATGGGGCCTTGACAACGCACTCTGGTGGGCAAGCTTCCAGTGAAACCACGGCACAAGCACACGAGGGCAACGCGACAAAAAGCGAGTTGACTTTGCCTGCGTCAGATCGATCTCCTGGAAAGCCTGTCACTAACATGGATTTTGAATTTCTCTTTGCTGAAGCCCAGAATGCTGCTAACGCTCGGAAGTCGGAAGTTGGTGTAATGAATAAAATCCAAAGCAATGAAACAAATGACATGAAATCAGGTGTTTCTAAAGAGATGAGACGAACGGAAGCTGCAACCCCAAAATTACAACCTGCTTTAAAGAAGAGCATATCGTCCTCAGAGCTATCTGAGCCGGGCGAGATACACAGTGAAACTGCATCACCAATCCTTGCCAAACAATCGGCAAGAATGGCAGAAAGTCGTGAAGCTAAGCAGGCTAAGGAAGACAAGAAAGAAAAGCTGATGCGTCAGAACGAGGTCAAGAAGGCTTATCAGCCTCTCAAAGGTTCAAGAGCACCCCAACCAGAACCAATGGCTGACTCGTGGGAAAGGAGTGCTGCTGATGGCTTGGCTTCAGCATTAACAAACAAAACAAACGTGAAGGCAGCTGATAGTCTGAGGATACCGCCAGAGCCTAGAAAGGAGCCTCAAGGCCCGACGAAGTCGCTTAGATTAGAATCGCAGCAACAGCTCGCGAGACCTAGTACGGGCCTAAGAGGAGGACAGTACGAACCATCCCTGATGCACGAAGAGACTCGCAGGGATCAGCACCGCGACCGAATAAGAGACTTTGATCGTCGAGATGACGAGAAACCTCGTCGACCTTTGTCTTCTCAGCAGCACCCTAAAGAGCCAGATTTCAGGCGCGACGTGGACGGGCGTAGACAGAAGCTTATGGATGACAATGCTAAGAGAACCGAAGAGAATGCAAGGAGGGCAGCTGAGTACAAGAAGAATCTAGAAGCTCAGCGAGCTCCCTTCCGACAGACAGCCCCCGAGAATTCTAGATCAAGAGAAGAAGGGCACAAGCAAGAGGCTGGGGCTGCTCCCGCTCAAACGTCGACAATTAATACTTCAGGAAAGGAAATGTTCCAGAATAATAACAACATGAATAGTCGTAATAATGAGTCAGGTGACGGTGGACAGGATCCATATGCTGATATGCTCTCGCCTGGTGGTTTACAAGATGTTGAAGGCAATCAGGACCTTAGTGACTGGCTTGAATTGACTAAATTTCATGACCAAGAATTCCGTGAGAAGAGATTGGGTTTATTTCGAAAGAAACGGGCCCTTGAGCTACAGCAAGCGGAGCTTGAGCGAGAGGAGCAAGAGCTTCAAGGGATACCCTTTGTTGCGCGCGCCCAATCTACGATACCTGCGAGCAGTCCTCCAAAAAGCAGTCGACGCGCTTCCGTTGTTAACCCCAAGATGCCACCTCCACCTCTCCCCTTGAAAGAAGCTAACAATGATGTGGGCATAAAGATTAAGGATTCAGCATTGTCGGCAAGCCTACCATCGTCCCAGAACACGACACCAACGTTGAAAAGACATCATGCGGAGGATGATGCAGAGTCCAGGCGTTTGCAGCCTGCAGAAAAGCTTGCGCGTCTAGATATGAACGGTCACACTACCAATGAGAAAGTACTGACAAGTCCAGCCAACGTCAAGGGTACGAATCCGCATGTGAAGTTGGAACCGACGCCACTAGAGAATAGGATCTCTAGAGAAGATAGCGATAGGTTCGTAGCTCGACGACGAGGTCGCAGTAGGTCTCCGGAGATGAGACGAAGGAGCGTGAGTCCTCAACGTCGTCGCTACTTGGATGATTACTCCCCTGAGCCTCAGGCATCTTTCTCTAGAAACTATAATGGAATAGCAAGAGACAGTCGCACATGCCACAACTGCGGACAGGCAGGTCATTATCAACATCAGTGCCGCGAACCGCGAAGGGACGGTAAAGAATGGAATACATCGCGGGGATATGAGCAATGGGTCTCTCCTAATTACCGGGGCCGGAACCCACTATCCAGACCAGATACTCGCTCAGGCGAGGATCGGCCACGATACGGTTCCGTTGGGAAATCCGACGATGGCATGATGGCCAACCCTAGAGACAATATTGGAAGCCGCCACTTGAATCTGGAAGCAGGTGGTCAGTACTATCGATGAGAACATGTTGTCTCCTTTCAAGACAAACACTTCTAACAGCAGACTTCGTAATGAAATAGATACGAGGTACTTCATGATCAAAAGTTGGAACACCGACAACGTGGAAATCGCATTACGTGACGTGAGTGATCCGCTTTAATCTTTAACGTGCAACTCGTTCTTGCCACGAGCATTTTTACTTGTCATAGCAACCGGCTCTCATTTCTTCTTATCGGACGTTTGTGTTCTTTCATGCACTTATGCTATCTATTCACTTATGCTATCTATTCACTTATGCTATCTATTTCAAACCCACCCCCCTTCCAACTCTTTTCTAACATCCCGCCTCATACACTAGTGTACCTGGGCGACCCAAGAAAAGAACCTGCCCCTCCTCGCCTCCGCCTATGCCACTTCCCGCAATGTCCTCCTCTTCTTCTCCGTTAACAACTCTCGCGCTTTCCAAGGTTACGCCCGCATGTCCTCCGCCCCTGACCCCTCCATCGCGCCTCCCGCCGGGACCAAGAATCTGCTTTGGACTCCCAGCCCAGCGTTCAAGATTACTTGGATAACCAGAGCACATTGTCGGTTTGCCAGAATCGGACATCTAAAGAATAGTTTGAATGAAGGGCTCGCAGTGCTGGTGGGGAGAGATGGACAGGAGATTGAGGAGGAGTGTGGGAGGAGGTTGGCAGCAGAAATTGATGAGGTGGGCGGAGTTGGAGTGGGTGGTGGGGTAGGCGAAGGTAGGGGTGAGGGATGGGGTGTGGTTGAGGCCAGGGGGGACCGGTGGTGAGCACAAATTCTAACTGGCTTGAACTACGCAGTATTGCATGGCATGGCGTAGGTGAGTGACGGAAAATAAGCATTTCAACGGGGCTGGGCGTGCTCTTTGCACCAAGCTAGGGAGACGGTGTTATTTCTTGCACTTTTCCGGGTACAATTTGTACATATTGAGCGTTCTGCTTCCTAGATAGAAAAGCTAGCTAGACAATAGGAGCATGCTGACTGGCTGCTGCGCCTTGCAGTGGCGCCAACGGAAATAATTCCGCCCGCGGCTGCCACCAAAGCTGCCTTGCTGCGTTGCTGCCTTCCAAGAACACGTCACAGTGCTAAGTCTTCTTCGAAGCTAAAGGTGATACTATAACGTTGGAATCAAGATAAGTACACGATCCGAGCTTCCGCCATAGCTTCATTGAGCTGACAGAATCTATCGACGCTGACCTCTTCGAGTTTGATGCTGCGAAGTACTAGCAAAACGCTTCCTGCTTTCCCCGTGCTTGCTATCTTGTCTGCTACGCGCTCCATTCAGTGTAGTCTGCTGCCTAGCTCTGTATCAGCCTCGTCTGCTGCCTAGTTCTATATCAGCCTAGTCTGCTGCCTGGAACCCCTTATAAATACTGCACATCACTGAAGACGTTCCTTCTTGCTACAATTGAGCATAGTCCCTCCAATATTAGAAGATCTAACCTTCGATCTATTGACAGAATCTTCCTTATTGTGTCTGCTTTATCGTCCTTTTTCATCTGTCTACCGTCATCATGGCAGAAGAGAACATCTATAAGCAAGAATTTAACATCCGGAATCTACTGACTCGCAGTGTAACCCTCTATCCCTCGAGGGCTCAGATAACTCGAGATATCGATGAGATCACTCTCAAAGTAAGCTTACCATTTGCAAGTTCATAGTACACTTTCACTGATCTCAAACTCAAGCCTGGTACGAATGAAATCACCATCTATGGCATTACTCCTACTGCCGACGAAAGCTCAATCAAGGTCGATGGGAAAGGTCCCGCAACTATTACTGACATGATGGTCGAGCTCATTCCCAACAAAGAGAACTATGACGACGTCTACTCGTCAGATTCAGATGATGAAGATGCCGGAGACTCTAATGACGAGCAAACAGAGTCCGATACTGAATCTGATAAGATCAAGCCTCTCGAAGGGGAGATCAAGAAGACCACTGATGCAGTGAGAAAATTCAGAGAAGAAAAACATTCTGCTACTAGTCGACTTGCAATGCTAGAAAGCTACGGTCGTAGCTTGGAAAAAGATCGCCCCAAGGATCTTGAGGCATGTATCCGTGCCTATCGTGAGGAGCGGCGAAAGACGTTCGAAGTTCTTTCTTCTAGCGAAGATCAGATCGGGGCCTTGGGAGTCGAGCACGCTCAACTCCTGAAGAAGCAGGTCAAGGCTATAAAGGCCGCTGCCAAGGAACATAAACAAGCACGAAAAGAGAAGGCGAAGCTGGCAGAGAAAAAACGTCGAGCTCGCCAAGAGAAGCTAGACACAAAGCGAAGAATCAAAGAGGAACGAATCGAATTTTGGCCAAGGAAGGTCTTTCGTGTGGTCCTAACCCTAGAAACCAATTCTGATATGACGCCTGCTTCTTCGCGTCGCGGGTCTATTGATAGCCTCGCAAAGACACTTGACTTTTCTCCAGTCTCCTCTCAAATCTCCCTCTCCCTCTCTTATATAACTTCTTCAGCTTTCTGGACCCCTCGTTACGATCTGAGCCTCAATACACCAACTCGATCTGGCGTTCTTGTCTACCGCGCCGAATTCTGCAATACAACTTCTGAGACATGGAAGGATGCGAAAGTCATCTTGTCCACATCACAGACTTCATTCCAAGGTCTGGGAGAGCCAATCCCATTCCTGACCTCTTGGCATATTAGACTAAGTAAGATGTCTGGATCTCAAACCGACAGTTCCAGCGGAGCGCTAGTCAGTACACATGAAATGGAGTACAAGCGGAAAGTACAAGTGGACACTGTGAACAAAGTAAGCGAACCCCGTCACATGCTGTTCGGGCTCGACCGCGTCACTCCGCGGCAGCAGCAACTGCAACAGCAAATGCAGCAACAGCAAATGCAGCAACAGCAAATGCAGCAACAGCAAGCGCAGCAATATCAACCGCAGCAACAGCAGGCGCAGATACAGCAAATGCAGGCCCAGAGAATGCAGCAACAGCAACCGCAGATAATACAAATGGGAGCACATGGTCCGAGCAACGTGTGGGCGGGGAATCTCCCTGCTCCAGCGAAGTCTAAGCGGGCTAGAGGGGCCGCGATCCAGGACACCGAGGACGACTTATATGGCGGCAACGCAGAGACTATTATTCCTGATATTCCGGAACTTGCAACGCAAGAATCTACTTGGGCTGAGTCGGGTCTGACCACTACCTACGATATTCCAGGCTTGCGCACAATCTCACCTAGTCACACTGCGCGTCGGCAAAAGATTGCCTCGATATCTTTGAAGGACATTCAACTTTCCTATGTCATGGTACCAAAGCTACGTGCAGCCGCCTTCCTCAAAGCCCGCCTCCGGAACACTTCATCTGTCGCTCTTCTCAGAGGCCAGGCTGGGCTTACGCTTGACGGTTCGTTTCTTGGCAATACGAACGTCCCACGGTGCAGCGCAGGCGAAGCGTTCAGTCTGAGTCTAGGGGTCGATCCGAGTGTCACCGTCACCTACAGCAAACCTGTTGTGAAACGAAGAGAAACAGGTGTCTTTCAGAAAGAAGGTAATGGTGTATATACGCGCGTATGTACGATCACAAACACAAAATCCAACCGTGCCTTAGAAGGCGCCGTGCATGACCAGGTTCCCGTTAGCGAGGATGAGCGTCTAAGGGTCGAAGTTATTCAACCGTTTGGGCTACGGAACGAGGGCGACGTTGCAAAGACCGGTACACCTATAGCACAGGTAGGAAGAACAGCAGAGAGTTGGGGTAATGCGACCGCCATCATGAGAAAAGGGGGAGAGATATGTTGGAATGTCAAGCTTGAGCCCAGTCGGAGCGTCAAATTAGTGCTGGAGTATGAGGCTAGATTTCCTAGCCATGAGGTAGTTGTGAGTGTATGAGGCGAGAGTTCACAATTATCGAGTATGACTGATGGTACCGTAATGGTGGAATAAAAGAAGACTCTTGATGACAAGACAAAGGAGAGCAACTGCGCGGGTGGTTACCTGGTCGTGATTTAGTAGCGATATCGAAGCTACTATAGGGAGCAGGTTTTGGGCTATGGCTTTTTCGGTCGGCGGTCATCCTAGGATAGACTAGATCTAATATTCATAATTATCTTGACTTTCCCAATAAACTTAACGAGTATCTTGTCTCTGTAACGCAGACGAAAAGTGCAATTACAGTTGTTTTCATAACCGTTGGCGGACGGGCACTAGTGAGCACCCCGCAAAAAAAATCCTAACCACATGTCAAAAAATGGCCTGCAATAGATGTAGCAGTAGGCTATTATCATAATAAATAAAGCTATAGATAGCCCATATTTATTTATTTTTATTATTTTAATCTCTTATTATACTTCTCTTAATCCTAGAACTTATCTAGGCTTTTATTTAATATAAATTTAAGCTAAGTTATAATAATAATATTATTTTTATTAATCCTTATTATATCAGCTCCTATATACTATAGAAAATAAAGTATATTTAATTAAATAATAATACTATCTTTATTATAAAAAAAAACTTTAGTAAGAGGCTCTAACTTATAAATAACTTCTATAAATAATAAATTCTATTTTATTTAAAATAATAGCTAATAGCTTATCTTAATAAAATAAAATTCTTCTTATAAAATAAATAAAAATTAGATATTAATAAGATTATTATTTAGTAAGCTCTTTATTATTTAGATTAAAATTATAAAATTAATTATAAAATAATTTAATAAAGAAATTAAGACCTAAGGAATAAATAGTTTAATATAAAACTTTTTTATTAATAAATAAATTAATTTATCTTTTTAGATAAAAATATTATTTATAAATATATAAATAAGAGATTTTATATAGATTATTAATAATAAACTAACTATTTTAGTAAATAAGAAGTATAAGTAAATACCTTAAAATATAATATTATTAATAATAAAGATATTTAAATAATTATTAAGATAAAGTATTTTATTTATTTTCATTATTAATAACTACCTTAACTAGATAATATTCTAAGGTTATATTATTATTATTTTATTTAATAATTTTATTTATTTTTAAATTTTTTTTATTATACTTTTTTTATTACTAGTAGCCCTTACTTAATACTTATAATAAATAATACTAAAATATATTATAATAAAAAGTTAAGGAATATATATAATAAGATTAAAGTTTTATTTAAATATTTACTTCTATACTTACCTAACTTAAATTTTATTAAAATATTATTTATAGTACTTAAAGCTTAGATATATAAAAATATAAATTTATTTAATATATTTATAGAAGGAGGAAGATTTAATAAATTCTTAAACTTTATTATTAAAATTTAAGAAGAGATAGGGGACTTAAGTAATCTTTTTTAAAAGTTTAAAATCTATTATATAAAAAATACATCTACAAAAGTTTTTTGGATGAGTTTTTTTATGTCGCTGTAGAATAGTAGGTAGCCCTA
>KE598560.1:421673-471522 GCA_000444155.1 Cladonia macilenta KoLRI003786
CTAAGGAATTATATAAGAAATAAACTAATATAACTATACTAAGTTATTAGGGTATAAGATATATACTAAAGAAATATATTAAGGAGATAATCTAGGATTATTATAAAGACTTAATATATAAGTACCTAGGAGTTACTAGGATAATAAAACTTATTTATAAAAACTATAATATACTACAGCTTTAGATAAAGGTAGAATAATATATTAAAGAATATATTAARTATTAATAAAATAAGTTAATAAGATATAARTTATATAARAAAATATAGTTTATACCTATACTAAAGATACCTTAAGATAATATTATAATARACTTTATTACTAAATTATTAAAGTCTAAGGATCTAATAATATTAGAAATATACAACGCTATTATAGTTATTATAGACAGACTAATAAAATATATTATTATAGTATCCTTTAAAGAGAAGTATAATACTAAGTAGTTAGTATTTATATTATTAGATAAATTTATAAAAGACTATAATATACCTAAATTAATAATATTARAYAGAGATAAGCTATTTACCTTAAACTATTAAAAAAYATTATTARGAATAATTARGATAAAGCTAARRATATTAATAACTTATTATCCTTAAATAGATAAATAAATTAAAAGAATAAATTAAATATTARAAATATACCTWAGATACTATATAAATAAAKAATAAAATAATTAGGTATTATTATTACTAATAGTATAGCTAATATATAATAATAAATAGTTTAAGATAACTAGAATAATACTATTCTTTATAAATTATARRAAAAATATAAATAGCTTTCTATAACTATAGGAAGGACCTAATATAAATAAAATACTAGTTAAAGCTAAAGAACTTAAAGAAGTTTATAATAAGCTAAAAAAAACTATTAAGATAGTAAATAAGAAAGTTARRTTATAAATTAATAAAAATTAAAAAGATAATCCTTAGCTAAARAAGGGGGATAAAGTATATCTCTTAAYTAAGAATATAAAATTAAAAAGGCTTAGTAAGAAATTAAATCATATAAAAATTAAACTATTTTTAATTATAGAATAATAGGGATTAGTTAACTATAAACTTAATTTACTAAAAGTTTAAAATAATATTTAGTTTTTTATATATTACTCTTAGAACTAGCGGACCTAAGTATACCCTTATAAGAAATATTTCAATATAAGATTAAAGAAAAAGATAAATAAGAGATTAAAAGGATTCTAAATAAAAAAGGTTAGAATTACCTTATTAAGTAAAAGAATTATAATAATATTAAGAATATATAAGAATTACTTAAGTACCTTAAGAACTACTAGACCCTTTTATAATAGTTTTAGGAATAGAGAACTAGGTTTAGTTAAAGTTAGAAAAGACCTTTAAGGCCTTAAAACCTAGGTTTAAAAGAAGCTTTTTTATTAATTATTTAAGTTATCTTATTTATCTCTAACTTTTTAATATTTTAAAGCTTCCTTTCTATAAGCTTCTATTCTTCCTCCTTTAAAAAACTAATTTTATAATAAAGGCGGGCTGCTTTTATAGCTACCTCTAAATACTATTAGATAGTATTAGATATTCTTTTAAAAATATTAATAAACTTAACTATCTACTTATAATATTTTTTTTATATATAGCGAAGGCGGGCCTCTAAAAAAATAAGTTTATAGAAAAGGCTAGAGGCTATATATATAGTATAGGAATTAGATAAACTACTAACTAAATAGTTTTAAGAGTAGTGGATATAGTAACTATAATAATATATCTTAGGAAAAAAAAATTATATAAGAATATAATATTATCTAATAATTAACTTAGAGGGCTTTGCGTTTAAGTATAGTATAAAGGATAGATAGTTATCTTTAAGATAAAAATCCTAAAAAGAGAAGATAGTATTAGAACCTAATATATATAATATAATAAATGCTCTAAAGATATATATCCTAGTATAAGGCTTAGTACTAAGTTATATAAAGAGTTTAAAGGGTTTATACTCTAAACTAGCTAAATTAAGAATTTAGAGAGTTTATACTCTAAACCTATTAAACTAGATAGTCTTAGTAAATTTTTTTATATTTATATAATTAAAGCTTTTACTTATTTTAGATAACTTTTTTTCTATATATTTAACTTTATTARTAAATTAATATAGTTATTATAATATAAAAGGTTTACTCCTTATCTATATAAGTAGTTAGTAATATTATATAATTTAACTTATCTTATTTCTCTTTACTCTTTAATTACTTATCTTTAGAAGATCCTACGATATTAGTTTATAATATTAAGATATAAAGAAACTATATAAGAAACTAAAGGATAATAAAAATTAATTTATTATTATTAAAATTATATCTCTACTAAAATAGATTAGGTATTTTTTAATATATTAATTTTTTTTACTTTAATATTTTTTTAAAAGAGTTACCTATTCTAAAGTTTTCTATTATAAAGTAGTTAATAATAAAGTAATTAAAAACTTTAGCTTTAATTAAAATATATTTATTAATATAATAGATAATAAATAATTAAAAAGATTTAAATATAATTAACTTAATATTTATAATATTTATATTTATTTTTTATTAAAGGTACTAGATCTTTATTTATAAACTTATTTAAATAAATTCTTCTTAAGAAGTAATATTATAATAATAATATTAAATTTTATAAGAATAGAGGAATTCCTATAATTATATAGAATATTAAGTAATAGTTAAATAGGTATTATTTACGCTTCTTATATAATGCTAGCGCATAGTAGGCATTTTTTGATATGTAGTTAGGATTTTTTTTGCGGGGTGCTCACTAGTGCCCGTCCGCCAACGGTTATGAAAACAACTGTAGTCATGTAGCTTAGTCAGCACAAATAGCATACCAGCAGCGGGCTTCCCCCACCAAGAATCAAAACAACAACAAATATCACCATCCCTCGACCATCATGGCGCAAGATCATGGAAGTCTTGATTGATGATGCCAACGTTCTCTGTATCACTCCGTCTTCCAACACTTTTCGAGTACCGTTTCACTGCTTCTAATTCCAGCCCTGCCAGGGTCCCGTACGTCACATATTCGACCGAATTATCAGCCAAAAAGCCCCACCGATCGGAATAATAAGAATATCTGGCCATTCGAAGCTTTTCGTATAGTTCATTGCATACTAATTCTACGGAGCGCAGACCTATTGGTCCTTTGAAATACTTGCTTTGTTAGCGCGAGTTTGAAGCCTTATATCATCTTCTCAACTTCCCGCTTTTACGACTCCTGCATCTAGTCACTGGGAGCCATTGAGAAGCACGATTGATCTAACACTCCAACATTCTTGAGATACCACAAGCATCTATATCATTCGGATGAATATAAGCATGGCCCGCAGGCGTAGTTCTGAAGTTGTCGAGGTGATTGCTATTGTTGTGCTCCTCCCGTTTGTTTTCGTCTGGGAAGTTGTGGCATACGGTGGAAAACAGACCAAGAAATATATAAAGCGTCGAAACTATGACAGAAAGCACGGTCCGCCATTACCACTTCGTGTACCGCGAAAGCGCGCTCTCACTTTGCCGGTTCCAGCAGACGCAGACAGCAAAGACCTGTTCGGAAGACCCAAACAGAAGACTTATGATCAAACACAATCTGCACTCTTCTCGAAATTACCAGCCGAGGTGCGGACTATGATCTACAGAGAGGTGTTGTGCGGACCGGTACCTATTGTTCATATAGTGACGAAAAAGAAGAGAAAGTTGGCCCACGTCAGATGCCGGGGTTTGAAAGATCGCGATATAGAGGAAAGCGGTGATTCCCACATACATACTGTTGGGTCGCCGCGGACAGATAAACGGGGAAGAGATGGGAACTTGTTGCCTCTACTTCAAAGCTGTAGGAGAATGTAAGTAGATCTCTACCATCTTATACCAAGTTTATCGGGACTAAAACTAGCGCAGCTACACAGAAGCCATCGAAATTCTCTACAGTGGCAACACGTTCAGTTTCTACCACTGGTCTTTATTTGTATATTTCTCATGGACTATTCTACCGTGCCGGTGGCAAAGCATTCAAAGTATCCATTTTGGCTTCCTGCAGATGCACACTGAAACCTGGCCGATATGCGCTTTTTGCTGGTTTGGCCACCATGCTTACGACAATCGGGAGCGCTTTCACGAGCGTGATGAGCTCCTTTCCACTATGCGAGGTCTACGACGGATTAAGGTTACCAGTCCGAAGGCATTAAGAGATGGAATGTTATGTATTGAAGCACGTCGTATCCTGGATTTCTCCAGGGCAGAGACCGTCTTGGAGGAGATTTAGACATATCATTGGACAAAGAAGCTCTTCCAACACTCTGTGCAAGAGTCAGAAGTTCCTTCGACCCTCGGCTACAATTCCTCCAGTCTAGCCATATCAGGCTAGCGCATCTCAAGCCAACTTAAATTGAACCTCAAGCATCGAACTGCGCGTTGCGTCAAAACAACGTCGCACGACCCACGCTCAATATGATTCAATTATGGAGCTCGGACCAGACTATCGATGTAAATGTTCTCTCCAATAAGATATTTGATGCTAGTGGTGTTCAATAACATTGGCATTGCTTTTCGAGCGAGCCAAGCAACGTCGAAAATTATTCCCTAAAAGTAGCTTCTATCATGAGAAGAGGGTCTGAGCTGGGCGATGTCGAATGCTTAGATATGGCGTGGGGGTGGTGTGCCTTGCAGCCGCCCGGCAAGGCGCAGCCCACAGCCTCGTGTCACCTTGGCACTATGTCAGCGTAACCACCAACCATCGGTTCGCACATTTCAACATTTTATTATCAGCGGCTTTTAAATTACTCTTCATAGTACTCATCATAACGACGACAACGAGAATCACTCAAGTAAAACCCATTCGTGGAATAAAGCCGTATCCTCGATACTGTCCGAAGGGCTTGGCAAAGCAGAAGACAGATGTTACGATCGTTCTTCTCGGAAAGGAGCTCCGAATTTCGACACATATTCGAATAAATCCGAGTGGTCCGTGTGACTAGCCGAATATTGACCCTTTCGATTCATCGCATCAAACTCCTCCACCACCAACCTAGGATTCCATCGCTAAACGCCAACAATGCCATTCCACTTCCACAAACCCCCCAAATCCCCCGCACAACCCCCCAGTAGCGACTCCCTCCATCCCACCGACGAAACCCCCATCTCAATCCTCCATATCGACCTAGCCGGCAAATGCTCTCGAATCTCAACCACCTACTCCCTCACCTCCCCCTCCCTCCCCCACAACTCCCACACCTACCCCATCCCCCACCTCATCGCCGAAACCGCCCAACACAACCCCATCGCCTCGCCACCCCACAAAAACCCCACCACCACCTCCGCCCTCTGGCTCTTGACTCTCGAATTCACACCCTCCTACATCCCCCTCCACCTCAAATCATCACCCACCCACCAAGCCCTGCTCGGGGTCTATACTCTCTTCTACCAGCCAAAACCCGAGCGACCGAGGACAGTGGAGGAGTATGAAGCGTTGGAGGGGGAGGGAGAGAGGGGGTTTTGGATGGTGAGGCAGTTGCAGTGGAGGCCGGGGGAGGGAGAGGTGGTTATGTATGAGGATGTGCCGGGGGGGATGGAGGAGATGGTGGGAGGGTGGTGGGGGAGGGGGGGGGTGCTGCCGATGGTGAGGGGGGGGATGAGGGGAGGGAGAACGCACTCTGACATGGGAAGGAATTGACTGGGGTTTAATGCTGGTACTTTGGGAGGATGGGTTGAAGGGGTTGGGGCGCCGTGGACGTGGGGAATGGTATTTCTCTTGCTAAGCGTTCTTTTGAATTTCGGTTAGAGGCATAACGCATCTACTATCAAGGTTTCCTTTCAGAGAGAATTGTTTGAGGTTTTTTTGGTCTGAGAGGTTGATTGATGCTAGGAAATAGGGGCTAATGACGAATCTATCGTTCAGCCTTGTGTCTTCTTTTTATACCTAAGTCTGCCAAAGTTATGTCGTTGTGAGGTTTAATCAGTGATATAGTTATATCGCTCGAAAATTTAGTAGGGTATATGGGGATCTGGACAATATGCACCAAACAAGTCTCAAATTACCGTAGATGAAATAGCGGGTGTGTACATGGCTGAAAATAGATTTTCCTTTCTCGATGCCGTTTTTTAGTATCTGATGTATAGAATGCTCGAGTTCGCCGTCGCTCCCGCACTATATGCTTACAAAAGAATGTATCACCTATACTACATATATCACAATCATCAAAATCATCCTTCCCTCCCTATCATCCCATCCCCCGTATCTAACAAGCCCTCAAACCTCACCTATCTCACACACACATCGCCATCCCCCTTAAAACTACCTTACCTTACTTCTAAGAAACCCTTCTTCTATCTTTCTTACATTTTATAATTACGGTAGGTGATAAATGTGTTTACGACTTTAGGAAAGGAGCTGAAGGAGTGGTGATTGGATATTCAGGTTGTGGATGTGGGTTATGCGAGATTGTATTGGTTGATGAGTTTTGTGTGGGTTTGGTTTGTGGGGGGGGAATCTGTGGTTTGTGGGGGGAAACAGTAGTGTGTGGGGGAAGCTGTGAGCCAGTTGAGGGATTGATAACGGAGAGCAGGATGTTTGTGTCAAGTTTGGAGCATGCAGTGTGTAGATCGCCAGTTTGTATGATCTACGGGGTCTAAGTAAGGTAGAATGTTTGCATGCCTCCGTCAGCAATGTGACAGAAGCCCAAGTTCCCATTGAAGAATCCAAAGAGGTATTAGTGTATTTACAGCTTAGCAGGCATTTGCCTTGCTCCAATTTCCATCCCCCGTGATTACCGAAATCCCACCCTGGAAAAGGGTCATTCAGGGTTGTGCGGCTGAAATGAGTGTGTCCCGCCGTTCCGTCACAGTACCCAGTACCAATCCCTGCTTGCATCTGAGCATGTCGATCTCTGCCCTAGGGCCGAGATGACTAGCAGTGGCTCGTTCCTATCTCAGATTTTTCCCTCACGGTAGAATGCTCGCCATTCTTCTCGCCATTGATTGAATTCTTCTCGTGTAAGCGACATTATGTCCTCATTATATTGCCTGTCACTCAGAAAATGGTCTGGATGAATAGGGTAGAAAAAGTCGACTTTATAGACTGTAAGGAGCGGGCAGAGCACTTCGTACCAGAGCTGGGTGGACCCCAACTGTGTATCGCGACAGCCCATGAAGTCCTTGAAGGGGGGTCCAAAAGAGTTGTTGTTTCAAGCTGATCTCCAGACATGTGTAGACAGCTTTGAAGTTCTCTTTGCGTTCTTCTTTTTGGTCTTGTGTGGTGTTAGGGAATGAGCTAGCAAATGTCCTCACATATGTTGTATATCCTTCGATCGCCCAAATGTGTAGGTTTTCGTTAGAATGCACTGTCTTAACGTGATCGAACAGAATGCGGAGGTCGATATTGCCGAAGTTGGTATTGCATATTAGACACCTCTTTAGTCCATGCATCAGAAAGAGGATTTTATGCTCATTTGCAATCATCGAATTTGGTGCAGTAATCATATTTCTATAGTGGATTCTTTGGTCCCTGGCCTTAGCCTCAGTATCGAAAAGCTCCCCGCAAGACACACAGTGTAGTTCTTCGTCTTCATTATACCTGCTGGCTGGCCAACCAAGCTTGTGCGACATGATGACGAATCTGTCCTAACGAGTGGATTTTTTCGTAACTTATGTTGCTGAAATAAAGAGAGGAGTGAAGGAGGACATTCTTTTATACTTGATGGCCCAATTAATGATGTAAGGCTCTCTGCATCCAGACGCAAACATAATGTGCACACTTCGGGTGGATCCCATACCGCTTGGGCCATGCTGGGCCGTATCACGAACACAGGTGATATCGAAGGCCAGGAATGACGCAGGGTCTCCTCATGCGTTAACGGGTTCCTCAGCATTTTTCAGACGGACCATGCTGCAGGGGGTAAACAGTCTTCCGTGATGTCCCTAGGCTTTCAGGTGCAGGACCATTCAACAGCGACTAATTTGCCAAGTCTACGGGGTTGCCCTGTCTCGTAAAAAGAAAGGATCAGCATGAAAGTGGCAAAAGGAGTGAATTCTGCTACCACACTTATTAAAGGTTCTCCGATGTCACAGCATATTCCACGTATCGGAGGAGACCAGGGCGCCAGATGCCTAGCATTGTAGTAAATGCGGCCCATGCATTCCACTTACCCGACGTATTCCGCTTTTAAATATAGAAAAAATTCACACCATTACCCGGCAATACCAAGCCATGAGGACCGGAAATTGCCCGGGTACCATCAACGGGCCACATGCATGCTGCATGTCAGCTTCACAGACCAGTATTTAGCGTTCGAGAACGCTCTCGGCCGGAAGGTGTCTGGAAGTCTGGCTGGGTACTGGTCGATGGTCCCGCGCATTCTCGATGCCCGACTCATCCTGGTAGCTACGGTCGATCATGATACCTTCACGGGAAGAGATCAAGCTATGGGGGCGCAGCAGTTGTGTCCTCAAGTAACGCATATGCATGTACAAGTCCGAACTCGTCCAGCATGATGATCACACCTGACGTACTATAGGAACGACCAAGCATTCATGCAGTAAGCTGGTTGAGTGCTATCAGCAGATACATTCACTTACCTGAGGCGCGTGCCTTCGGATCTTGAGCCGTGATAAATGTCCCACGAAATGGCTGCCGCTAATTTCAGGCAACTTTCTTCAGGACAGACCCTGATGGGACTTTCCCAATGGCCAATCCTCGCACGTAAGCTACCATGTAAATGATTAACTGCACCAATCGAATGAGGCCCCTGACACAATAATCCCTCCAACCAAGGATCGGTCTTCTGCCTCTAGAGAAGGTGGAATCAACAAACTCGAACGGCAACTCTGCACCCAGATGATCCACGGCTACCTTCAAGCCGCTCGAGAAACCATCTTCATGAAAACCATACTTTGTCCAAGCACCGGCATAGCTTATACCACTGGTATTCTGAATCTTTGGCAGGAGGTTTTGAGAGCGTATAGACGTGGCATTGTACAGTGGATGATGATAGGTCCAGGTCCCTTGGGTTAACGATTTTGCTGGTGCGTGGGAGGGATTGAGAGTGACCAGGACAGGACCAAAGTCCTTGCTAGGTATGTGCTGGAGGAGGTTCATCCAGTAGGTCAAGCAAACCGAGGGGGCAACCGTCGGCGAAGGAGAGGTGGTGATGTAATTCCAAGAAGACCAAGCAATAGGACGTTTAGGCATAAGCTAGCTATCGTCAGTAAACAATGCACTTTTCTTTATCTTGTTCCACTGAACACTAGGACCCCGTGAAGGTGGAATGGTTGCACTCGTACAAGATTGGAAAAGGCATGGGCCACTACTCTAAAGGAGGAGGACGTACAGAAAGATCTGAGTGGAGTGCTGCTGTGTTCTTACTTGTCTTGAAGCCCGACATGATCTCGGTCTCCAGCGGCGAGGCCACATTGCGGATGATCTCCATGGCTTGATCCCCATGCGTTGCCAGAATGACATGGTCGAAAAGGTCTTCTTGGCCGTCTTGACGTTGGAGAATGATTCGCTTGTCATCTCGGATGCTCAGTGATCTAACGCCAGTACTCAAGTGTACATTATCTTCCGGAAAATCAGCCATTACAGCATCGATGTACGGTCTAGATCCACCCAGAATCGTCATCCATGTAGGACGAGCAGCTACTGTGCTGAGAAGATGGTGGTTCCACATGAATCGAACCAGAGTAATAGCAGGGAACTCGAGGGAAGCTTTGTCAGGACTTGTACTCCAGACTGAAGCGGTCATTGGTATTAGGTAATCATTCCTGAACGCTTCAGAGTACTTTTCCTGATCCAAATATTCTCCAATAGTTGTTTGCCTCGGAGCTCGCTTGAGAGCGTCTACGTTACCGTTCGCTGCCATGCCATTCGCTCCACTCGGATCTACTTCACTCTCAACTTCCTCTGATAATAGATCTAGCGCAAATTGGTTGAAGCGGATGATGTCGAAGATCATCTGCCACATCCGTGGCCGGAAAATATTAGAAGTCTGAGCAAAAATGGAGGAGAGCGAGGTTCCTGACCATTCGAAGAGTCCTTGATCACGAGACACACCAAACGTCATATCCGTTGGCACCGGAAAGATGCCTATCTCCTTCAAGAAGGCTATGAAGTTCGCTGTGAACCGTAAACCAATGGCTGATCTGGATTCATATGGTGGTTACATACGATATGTGGCGCTGTTCATGACAATAAACCCTGTATCGACGTTGACCGTTCTGTCTCCATGCTTGAAAGAGACCGTGTTTGTATGCCCCCCAAGTCGGTCCTCAGCTTCATACAGGTGAGTTTCGTGGTTGGTCCGTCTGAGAGCCCATAATGCTGCGATACCAGAGCATCCACTGCCTACAATGGCAACTCTCTTTCTATCTTGCAACATAAAGAAGATTGCTAACAAGTCGTGTTCAATCTGTGGCTCAACGATCTATAGAGTTCACAGAAAAGCTGAGACCACAAATTGCTGGCGAACAAAATGCTGACAGATTGATCTAAATGCTTTCAGGGAATGTAATAAAAATCAGACATGAAAAAAGACCACCTAATATCAAACAATTGGGCCCGAGCCAGAGGTCTCGTATTCGTTCTTGACAATGATGCGTTCACCAGGGGAGGAATTTTGGGGGCGGATCGGTCCTTCTTCGGCAGGGCTGTGCCAAGACCTCCCATGGTCACCCTGCGCCATCTTCAGTACGCAATACATGCATCAGCAAGAGGTTCTACATCAATCTCCTTACAGCCTATCATCCGGCAACAATCATCATAAATACACTCCGCCTCTAGAGCTCCAAAAATCTTGTCCTAAACCCCTACTCATTGGCGCTCGACTAGTAGGCACCCGTCATCGTCCCCTTCCTCCAGCATGGCGAACCCCCTCGACACAGACGCCGGCTCCGAGCTCTTCAGCAGCTATGAATCCGAATTCAAGCTCGTCCAGGCAGAGCTCAACCAAAAGCTTGATCAAATCACAGAGCTATCCGGCGAGCCCAGGAAATCAGCCGTACGATTAGCAGAGCGCGCAGTCGAGGAGGCGAGTGAATTAGTATGTAGCTCTCAACAATCATCACGCTGCAGCGAACCTACATCACAACGAGGCCTTACTAAAACTCTTTCCAGCTCGACCAAATGCGCATCGAAAAACAAAACATCCCCTCCACCACCCGCTCCCGCATCAACCCCCGCTTCCGCAACTACGAAACCGACCTCGACGCCTCCAAACGCAAACTAAAATCCCTCTCCGACGACCGCAAAGCCCTATTCGGAAACCGCTACTCCGACAACCCCGGTGGCGACGAGCAACTCGAGCAGCGGCAACAGTTACTCTCCGGAACAGAGAGACTGGATAGGAGTAGTCAGCGGCTGAGAGAGAGTCAGAGGATTGCTCATGAGACGGAGGATATTGGACGGGGCACGCTGGCGGATTTGCAGGTGCAGAGGGAAACGATTCAGCATACAAGGCAGACGCTGTTGGAGAGCGAGGGCTATGTGGATCGGAGTGTTAAGACGTTGAGGGGGATGGCACGTAGGTATATTGCCACTTACACCTATTGCTGTGGCGCGGTGAGGTTGGGCTAATGAGATGATAGGATGGCTACAAATCGGCTTATAACGGTTGCGATCATTACGGTGCTGGTTATCTTGATTATTGCGGTTGTGTATAGCAAATTTAAGTAGGCGTTGAGAGTGACGGGTATATGTACATGTAATTGTACTACAATAAGTGCCTGTTTCTCTGTTCATATCATACGTGTGTTCTGCTATCAGAGCAGATTTGCTCCCCTGTCTAGCTATGCTAACTCAGCGAATATAATCAACCCTCAATATCCCTGAATCTGCTTCGGCATATACGGCTCCTCCAAATACTTCGCCTCTTCATCACTCAACTCAAATTTGACCGCCTCAACCGCCTGATCAATCCTCTCCTTACTCCCCAATCCCACAATCGGAATAACACCCTTCTGCTTAATGCTCCACGCAATAGCCACCAGCGCCATACCCACGCCTCTCTTCTTTGCCACCTCCTCCAATCGATCCACAATCGCCTTATCCGTCTCCGTCTCTCGACTTCGAATCAGCGATTTAAGGAAATTGTCACTCTTTTCTCGCTTAGTGGAGCGGTCACCCCAAGGACGAGTTAGAACGCCGCGCGCGACAGGGGACCAAGGGATACATCCTACGCCAGAGGCGCGGCAATAGGGTATCATTTCGCGCTCTTCCTCTCGATAGAGGAGGTTATGGTAGTTCTGCATAGAGATGAACTTATGCCTGCCCCCCCAATTCATCAGCAATATCCCACTAACCCCATCATCCCAGGCACGACTCACCATCCATTCTGCTCCGCAATATTCTGCAGCCACTGAAATTCCCACGCTGCCATACTGCTCGCGCCAATATACCTCACCTTCCCACTCTCAATCACATCATTCAACGCTTTCATGATTTCCTTCTTGGGTGTCTCTCGATCCAGTCGGTGGATTTGCAATACATCGATATACGTACCCAACCGCTCTACACTCCTATCCACTGCATCGAGGATATGCTTTCTGCTCAGGCCAACTTGGTTCACCATTTCGCCGTCGTTGGATGACATAGCGGCGATGCGGGGTTGACCAGAAGTAGCAACGCCGAAATAGCATTTAGAAAGAATCACGATCTTTTGGCGAGGGATGTTATACTGTTTCAGGGCTTTGCCGATGATTTCTTCGGAGCGGCCGTTGGAGTAGACGTCAGCCTGGAGGACTCGTTAGCCATTTTTGGAGCAAAATGGTGAGGAGGAAGGAATGGAGGGCGTGATGCATACGGTGTCCCATGTGTTCAGGCCAACTTTGTAGGCGTGCTCAAGGAGGGGGAGGGAGTGCTCTTCGTCGAGGACCCATTCTTGCCATTCGGGCGAGCCGTAGGACATGGCTCCCAGGATTACTTTTGAGATCTTGAGACCTGAGTCGCCGAGACTGAGAAGGGGGTTAGTGGGGACAAGGGGGTTGAGAGATTGACAGGCCATTGCGCACCGTGAGTACTCCATCGTTGATGCGAATCGTATGGTACTTAGTCGTGGGAATACCCTTAAAGTCTTCTTGTGGGAAATAGCTGTCAGAAATCGAGTAGAAGCTCTGAGATGGTTCATAGATTAATCGAGCGCATTGGAACCGGTTGCAGTTCCATCATTGATTTATAAGTGAAGCTACAATGGATCTGCAAGTGGTTGTGAATTTACATCATCGTTGTATCTTAAGAACGGCGTAAACGTCTACTAACTCCGGGGTAAGTCACGGGACCGGAGTTCGGCCTCAGTCATCTTTTTCAACTACTTAAAGAACTAGGCGCTTTTAATATTGTTCGCGTGATACTGCGCATTCAAAATGATCAACGGACTCCTTCATATGCATCAAGAGATGTGTTTTTATCCATGTCGTTTCTTAAATCCTATTTTATAACTTACAAGTTATGATCTATAAAGACGTTATTCAGGACGCCTATGGTATCTCTCGACTTTATTCGCTTCCCATGCACTGTATGCTATGCTGTAAGGTCTGTAATTGACAAATAAGGCCACCACGCTTGACTGTCTTCATCTCTTCTCTCCACCTCAAGCAGTGCACATCTCATTGTCAAGCCCAAAAAAGTCCACAACATCATTATCCTTAGTATCTGCAATCACATATATCTCACCAACTTCAACCCCACACCCCCATCGATACCCATCGGCATAACCTTACCCCCACTCCCTTTGTTATTCCTCACACACATCGTATTCAACCTACTTCCCCACTGATTCACAACGCTAATATAGACCAGTGGGTTCTGAACAACGCGTTCGTCAAAGTCGAGCGAGAGCATACAAGTCCCCTGCTTCATGGTGTAGGGACACCAGATTTCTTGCGGATTTGTGGGACTGCTGTGCACGAGCGTGTACCAGAATGTGTTGGGATGGTCGAGTCTGAAGATTGCGAGGAGCTGGCGGCAGTCGTCGTAGGAGGCACTGGCGTTGGTCTGACGAACGTCGTAGCAGAACACGCTTGGTTCTGTGGCCGCCGAGGTTGTTGTCGCGGTCGCGGTTGTCGTCGAGGATGGTAGTATCACTGGTGACGTTGGATTTGGTACTGGCGATTGCGATGCCGAAAGCAATAAGTGTGAGGTGAGGACTACCAGTATCCACACCAGCATCGCTATGGTATCAACTGTCTGTTCTGGTTCGATCCGTTTGTTGTGAACCTACGTCAGCACGAGAAAAGCACCTTGTGATAAGAACCATCACGTTAATTTTTCCTTTGGTGACGTTCAGAAAAAATCCATTTTGGCCCTATGTTTCAACAGCCGTGCATCCATGTCGCTGGCGCGCATAGTCGCCTTTCACACCCTCCTAACAACGTGAAACGACCTCTCGTCATTTCAATTCGCTCTCCTCACCTCACAAAAATCACGCGAGAGACCCTCGAGAACCACATGAAACAATCACCAAACTCACCTCATTCGGTCTCATTCGCCAAGATTGTCACCCATTATGCACTCAACAACTCCTCTAGAGCCCATCCACTATCCACTCATCCCACTCCGCTACAACCAATCACTCAGTAACCTCAGTAACCCCACAGATCGGCTCTTCAAACTCCAGGCACCGACACCCTCCTCGCCCTCCCTTCCGGCTCCCCACACGCCCACAAACATATGTCCTGCAATTCTTGTTCCTCCCATCTCCACCACTACCAACTTGTCCCTCCCTATCTACCTCCATTCCCTACTCACACCTCATAATTTTCCGTGGAATCACCCCCACAAACACCTCCGTCCCCTCCCCTCCCCCCACCTGCACACATCCACTCCTCAACCTTTCCCCCCNCACCCACCCAAACCCTAACCCCCACTTCCGTTCCATCAAAATCCTCCCTTACCCTACCCAAATATCCCCACCACCACCGTCCTCAACCCGCCCATCCTCGCTGTCGCAGAAACCACCCCCCCCCCACCTCCCCGGGGCCCAAAACCTGACTATCCCTCAACCTACTACTTTCAATCCTAACCTATACACACCAGACCCTACACTTCCCATCTCTATCACTGGCATCCTCCTGAAGACGCAGAATCGGCATAATCTCGTAAAAGCGAATGCAAGCCTAAAATACAGCACTGCTGAACCTTCATCACGCGTGAACGGAGGTTGATTGAGCGTCACATACATAATCCTGCAGAGGGTGCGAACGTTTCCAATTTTCTGTGTAGTAGTGAATACACCGGCGGAAGCATGGTTCTACGAGCACGGATATCCTGATATCATTGTTCTTACACCCCGGCTGTGGGTTGGAGTTGAAATGTGTTGCATAGGCTGATGCCCCTAGCGTTGCCATAGCTCGCCACTATGAGGTGCTATCCTATTAGCACTTCTTCTTCATGTATATTAGGATCATCCTCCATAGATTCTAGCACTTCAGGCGAGGCATCATCCATCATCGACAGAGTCGACAAAATGGTATATATCACCTCCATGCTAGAGGATACAGATTCTCGAAACGAGTCTGGATGCTGTGGTGGAATGAGTGAGAGATACATGGCGATAGCCAGAGCTAACGATTGTGTAGGAGTAGATGCAATGGCGGAGACCTGGGGGTGGGGGTGAAGAGGGGAAATGGAGAGTTTGAGGCTGTGGATGTGGGTTGGGTTGGGGGGCGTGGAAGTGGGAGGATGGATTAAAAGTTAATTGAAGATATGACACATTGAGAGAAGTTGAAGAAGCTGATACATGGAGATCCTAAAGCTAGGTGAGTATAAATCGCTGTTTAAACAGGGGGAAAGGCTTCAATATTAAAGCATTGCCTGGCAGCCCGCGCAGTGACAGTGGGATATTTGGTACTCTGTACCGGCGGCCGGATTCATCTAGATGGCCAATCAGCTTTGAGGGTAAAGTATCACAATCACCCCTGGTCGGATTTCAAGCTTTAGAAATCGATGATAATTCGGTTGAAATAGGATGGAGGTATTTTGCTATTCATGCCGCTGCGCTAGGTATAGAATTAGGACTGATGGGTTACTAATTCTAAGGTCAAGTAAAGAGATTGACATGGCCCGTTTGTGTTTGTGCATGAAAACTTCGTCCCTGAAGGACTTGGTCAAACGATCCACAGGAACAAATAATGCTTCAATTGTTGGTTTCCTGCTCCTATTGTACTATATCTATGCAGTCTACGGCTCAAGAAACTCGGTAATTGTTGGTGCCTGACACGAACGAGATCCACGTGGTGCTAGTGATGGAGGCCTTCCTCTCGCCTGACGCCTCAAGCATACCCTTGCCATTTACGCCCATCTAGGACTTGATCAAGCCAATCTCTAACGACCTCCCAGCGCGCCCTTTCAGCTTCATTCTTATGGGACATATGTAGAGCCTTCTCCCCAATTTGGCGTTGACTATCCTCCGATTTTACCTCATTACTACCCCTATAATTTTCGGACAAGGAGTCATTCCCTGCTTCGTACCAGTCCAGAATCTGCACATTGTCATGGCTCAATTGCTCCTGGGTGGAAGAGCCCCTTTGAAGACTTTTCGTGTCTGTAGGATGGACGTAAAAGTGTACGCAGAATATCAGACAGATTGTGAGACATATGGTGAGGAGTGTATGAAACGATGAGCGTGCGAGGGTAGGATAGTCGTTCGGTCCATCGTATGCAGCCACCTGGCTTTGTGCGTTGTCGCCTATTTTGGGACTGCCGCCTGGGGCCTTACTTTGCAACTCCATTGGATCGTCTTCTTCAGCAATAGGAGGGATGGAAAGACGATCTGTGAGGGAGCGGAGGTTCCCCTTATGTCCGAGTGGAGGAGGCTTTTGGTAGTCTGCATTGTGACTTAAGTCGATATTATCGCCTAATTCTTTGCTGCCTAGTTCGGCTGGGTGGTCCTTTTCGGCCACGGAATGGGAATGATGAAGATGCTCGTCAGACGCAGGATTCAGATACAGCTTATAACCGGGAAACATAGGCGGAAGACGGACATGGGGCCCATTATAGAAGGAATACGACCCGCTGCTCGCACCGGAATGGCCTAGGACCAGTAATTCTGTACATTTCTCAAGAGAAAAACATTCATGAGGATCTCCAGGTCCTTTGCTTTTGCCAAGTCTAAATGTCAAACCTCCTCCAACAACTTTGAGGTCCGTAACCCGAGGCAGAGGTAGGTCCAACGTATCGCTATGATTCGAAGGTGCAATATCACTAGGCTCTTGCCAATGCGTTTCAAGTCTTATAGGCCCTGGTGCCATTCCGCTACGCTTGAAAAGCGTCAACAAGCCCTTCTCATTCTCTCTCCATTCTCCCGCTTGCTCTGTCGCCAGGCGCCCATCAATTACGAAATACTTCGGAGCCCAGCCATGAGGATCGATGGAGACAAGACGATCAGCTTCACCGACTTGAAGACAGAAACTCATGTCACACTCGACTGTGCCTCCAATCACTTCTTCCACTGTCATATCAAAGTTCCAAATAAGGTCGCACGGTTGCAGACTGTCCAAGCAATTGAAGAAAACAGGGGAGGGAGTCCAGATCTTGATGGCAATGTTATCTTTAAGTTCTTTGGGATAGAGCCTCGGAATATTAACACGCTCGAAATATGTGGCTTGAGCAAATGAATTGGTCACTTCTTTCCAGGTACTGAAGTCACCCCTCGACAGAGGCTTCATTGCCAGTGGCGGAGATGGGTGGGTCAGGGCCACAACTTCGGACAGAGTCGCACCTCTACGTGGGCGGAACGAGGGTAATAACGCCACCATGAACTGTGGATCGCGCAAACGGTACGTTAATGTTAGGTAAAGATTGAGAGGAAGATCGAGATCGCAAGTGTCTCGGACGATAATGATTTCCCCTTCCTTACTGCTCGTAGCATCTGCTGACGATAGATCTTCCTGAAAAAACAGCGAGTATTGCCCCGGTCCCAGAAGCCTCTCATGCTTGCCCCGAACGCCATTGCTCACAGTGATTGAGAGCTTTGTTCGTTCCGCGGCTACGTACAATTTGGGCACGATGACTGTCATTCGAGCATGGTGATTGATCTGAATCCCTCCGTCATGATTCGAAAAAGTTGTGCAGAGTTTGACAGAGCTTTCCCATAAGTCAATCTGATGGACCGTATCTTTTATGTGGCCTAGGTCCCGGGCAGATGAAGAGGGTGTAGGAGCTGACACCGGTTGGGCTTTGATTACGGAAGCATGGTGTTCTGAGCGAGTCGAGTCGACTAGACAACTCGTCTGAGGTTTCCTTTTCACACTAGAATTGGGTTGTTCGAGCTGACTGCCCTGTCCTGACTCGCTATCTCCAATACTTCTGTGATCGTATGGATGATGTTTGAGAACAGACAAGCTTTCTATCTGTGGTGGCTGTTTCATCGATTCGACAACATTAGCTGGGGGAGACATGCATTCCGTAGGAGGTGGCGATGCTTGATCAGATCTGAGCTTCGCGATAGATCTGGATGATCCCATCCCAAAATTATCATGTACCGAACTCGTTTCCGCTTCCAGGGGCGGTAGATCTAGCGTCGATAAGAGACCAATCTTGACGGACCCCGTCGAGCTTGGGGAGTCATCCTTGGATAGCCGATCATCTTCGTTTTGATGAGCTTTAATCGGCGAGCTGTAAACTTCAAAGGGAGAGTAGCAATGCCTAGCATTTGTATTTAGGGGGGTAAGAACGGGAGTGATTGTGCGGCGACTCGGAAACAGGCGTCGTCCACCAGACAAGTGACAATACTGGTAATTTTCCCTGTTAGTAAGACTCTCCAACGGCGTCCGTGGAGATTTAAGCTGCCAGCTTGCTGCAGTTTGAGCTACGAACCTGTCAGCTTCAATACACGGCTGTAGGCAGAGAATAACTCTGGTTGTCTGCCTAGAAATGTCAATCATACCTGGAGGTCGATTTCTCCCTCTCAAAGACATCGTGGAACTTCGTGTCCAGCTTGCTACGGGATACGAAACCTGCAATAGCACTTTAATACTGCGCAAAAATATATAGTTTCTGCCGATGCGAAATTGATGCGGGAAAGATGCAATGCTCCACGTCGTTTGCGATACACAGGTTCGAGTAAACAAGGTCTTTCTTTGAAGTTACACGAGACCACCTTAACTAATGTGAAGGGACGTTGCGAGGAAGGAGCACTTTGCTTTGGCGATTGAAGTGGGAAGTGCATTCAATTTTGCTCTCGGTATTCGAATAGTTGTGGGAATACTAGCCGTCCGGTCGTTCATTCTAATTGTATGCTAAGATAAGGATAATGCTTTCCATGGTCTGCTGGTCCTGAATCTCTCAAAAAATTTCCTAGCCGCGATACGGCTGTGGCATATAGTTCTGTCCCGCTTGCATAGACTGATTGTTCGAGGCGAATTGTGAATTGCCATCTGTAATTGGCGCACCGCCGTTCGGGTAAGAAAGTACAGGGTCTCGCCTTGGCTGGCTTGAGGGCAGGGTTGCTTGTAGGGGCGGAAGAACGCTGTTTAGACTTTGGGCAGGAGCTGGAAGGGTTCGAGCAGGTGGCTGTGCTGATCTATCATAACTCGTCAAGGATTGAGGCTGTGTATTCTGGTATTCCGGCCGCAAAGTCATATGATAATTTCGGTCCAGCAGACTTTGATCTTCGGTACCGAGAGGTCGCGGATATGTTCTAGGCTGATCTATGTGTGATGAAACCACCGTTGAGGGCGAACGGTAAGAGGGAGGAGCTTGTACGAGTTCTGGCATCGTTGATCTCGCTGTGTACTGTGTCTGCGGGTACTGATAGGCTTGGGCTCTCTGCGGTTGCTGGTACGGTGTATTAGACATTGAGAAACCGTAGCTAGGGTATTCTGAGCGCGGCGAGACGAAAGGTGAGGATGCCGATGAGGAATTGGTGCGCTGGTGCGCGAATGAATACTCTGTCATTGGTGTAGCAGTAGTTTGTAGGGTAGTTTGAGGGTAATAAGATCCACGAGCCACAGCGAGCGGGTCCCGCGGGGGATAATGACCGTAGATATCGCGAGATTGTGTAAAAGATCGTTGAGAGAAACGCTGGTCTTGGTCATAGGCACTCCTGTTCATCGTATCGCTCGACATCCTTTGACGCTTATAGGACTGTTCGTCATAGCCAGACCCTGCGTAGCCTCCAGCTTGCTCGTGCTGCGATTGTAGACCCATATTCTGGTATTCCATAGAAGACTGGTGAGGTTGTCCGTGGGGTGATTTGGTGGGGGGGAAGTCGGAAGGAGCCGATCTTTTCCTGACGAAGTACTTAGTATACAATATCAAGATAGCTTTGCCAAACCAACCCTAAAACACGAGGCTCTTTCCGAATTCGAAGCTTCACACCTTGATCTCCAAAGGAGCGAGAGAGAAATGTCGACTCTGACAATCCAGGGAAAGTCTTATGAGAGAATACTAGCCGAGTTTAGTAAACATTTGACGAGTTAGAATGAAAGCAGGGCTTACCTGTGAACGGGTCTGATGTGACCGAAGTGATATACTCGACTCTTGTTCTAGAATTTCGTCAATCTAGGCTTTCTGGCGGCGACAGGTTTCTTTCAGCTTACTTCATCATCTCAAAGAGACTGAAACGAAGACGAAATTGACCCTCGATCTTAACGGAGAGGTCTGGGAAAACGAAAAACCCTCCATCTAAGTATTGTTAGGTCTTGTAAGTCATGTTGGGATGTCATATGTTACATACCAGTATTGTCGACATCCTTGAGCCTGTGAAGAGAAGATACCAGGGTGCCGGCGAGAGCGGACTGCGTGGCGGTATCCACGTCTTCCCCTTGCAGGCCAGCGGAGATCTGTCCAGGTCGGTCAAGATTGGCATCGCATAGGTTACAACACATGAAGAAGTAAGGGCTTTGGAGGTAATTCCTGTGCGTGTCAGCCCCAAAATGTCCAAAGCTTGCCGGCTCGTCAATCTTACTGCGCTGGATCCTCCGGGTCTCTAATCCGTAGCTGTACGATTGGGGGAGGGTCAACGGGTTTGCGATCTTCAAAGAGACTGCGAGTCAGTGTTTACTCGCACTGCGAACCGTTGGATTTCATACCTTTTTCTTTGGCAGGTGCCCCCGGAAAGGCTTTGGCTCTCTGCGGGGCTTGACGGACTGTCAGAGTATACGCATCGCTGCGATGACGCATTGTTAGTGAGAAGCGAGGCGAAGGCTGAGACCAGTCAATCGGTCGTAAAACCACAGCCGTACCTCGTGAGCCTCAGAAGCTGCGAAGACTGTTCTTCCGTTGCGTTTGAGGCGTTCATAAATCAATATGGGCCGCTGACCAAGTTGTGATTAGAGTCTTGATGCTTTTGATATTGGTAGGTTCCGATAAACAACTAGGATTTCCAAGAATCAAGAATGGCACAGCAAGATGATGAGGATAAAATGTTCGCGTACTGTGGTTTGAAAATGGATTCAAACAGCTGGACCTGGTCTTAAATGAGATCAGTCCAGTGGTCCACCGTGATGAATACTTGATGTTCCGCCCAAAGCCTCAGTGAGTGAATCAAGGAATCTTAGTCCGGGAGGCTTTTAAAAGGCTTTCAAGAGGCTCAATAGGCTTGATCTTGTGGATTTGAAAAGAGGGTCTCATCGGGAATCTCGCGGAACATATCATATAAGAATTAAAGTCCCTGAAGTTTGATTGAGAACCCGTCCTAGCAAGCTGCCAGCAATGATGCCAATTTAAAATGTGGAATGGATGTTGCAAAGAGAATGTCGTGAGGCACTTGGTATGGTAGTTGGTGGTGTCAATTCGACTTGACGGTCCGAGTAGTTTGAATCTGTTGATGATGGAACTGAGGTTGACTTTGGTTGGCTTTTGGTTTACTTAACGCGTTCAGTTTAGTGGCGTGGCCTGTAAGGTTTCTCCCCACTCCGCCCTCCTCGATTACCCAGATAAGCTCGACGTTCCCCACTATTCAATATCAACGCTTTCTCCTTCTCCCACCTACTAATTGTCCACTCTGATTGTCCACTATTCGGTGGGAGTCTCTTGAGTCTCTTGAAAATTATCAGTCCTCTTCGATTTTATGTCCCGAACGGACTGTCGCCTTGTCCTCCCAATGCTAGGGAGTTCTGTGGGCTCAACCTCCCCCACAGGGCCCAACTTTGGTACACTTCCAGTGACGTCCAAAAAATTTGACGCAGTAGTAGGAGCAAGTTCAGCTGGCCTGGTGATTCGCAATCCGTTGGGAGCGGAGGGCGTCAAAGCTTCGAAGCTGTCCAGCAGTAGCAGTGGGCACTGATCAGTCCAACTTGGACCCTCCGCTCGGCGGCTCAAAGTGTCACGACTGGATCAATCAACAAAAAGGCCCCCACTCTGGTTCGATGCAGTCAGCTCGTTGGGGTCCTTGAAAGCGGGAGAGCAGGAATGTAGCTTCTATGTACCTGGACAGAATGTGGATCTCGCCGTGGGCTTAACGCAGTCTAAGGTATCGCGCAGATGTATCCAATGTGGTAGAAGAGGAAGTCAAATTATGATCAGAACATACAAACGATCCATCCAACCTCGAGACAACCCCAGTCATTCAGGGGTTTTCGAGTTCTGCTACTGCGCCCTAACTCATATTACACACAATTACTGGCGTCTGCTATGCACGATTCGTCTAGAGCAAATGGCGTGGTCATTTTGGCATCATAGTCAAGAGGGTTAGGAAATGCAACCCCGAAGGTACGAAAGATCGGAAAGCGTCGTTTCTGGGGGTAAGGGACAGCCTTGTTGAGTGGTTGCTGGCGTCCGCTAAGCAAACCTGGTAGCAGTCGGACACTATGGGATTGCGCATCTTGTTCCCATTTCATTGGAAGGCACGGAAATGTGGGCGTCCATTTTAGGTCAGCATGATCGCACCACTTGGGGCTTTCCTTTCAATCATCAGAACCTTCTACATAGGTAACGGGACTGGCGTCTTTCTTTTCGAATCAACGACTGAGGTGGACGTCTACACGCGCCGGTGGTGACTTTACAATATAGCCTGCTGCAGCTAAATGACTAGCTTGGCCCGACACGTCGCGTGCGTTGACAGTTCCAAGCTAAGAGTCGGATGGAGCAAGATTTACCTGCGACTCCTTTTGCACGAAGCAATCAAAGCCGGAGAGGCTTGTTGGGTGGCTGAAATGATGTCTCAATGCGGCATCAAGGTCTCGTCTGAACTTGTCAGATGCCGCTTGCACCTCCCTTGCCATCGCTTCTGCATCCCTTGAAGCTCCAAGGCCTAGGCAAAGCTTTCCTATCGACTAAGTCGTGCATGGTGGCGTCGTGCAGTCCAAACGGTTCTCACTCATCACCATTACCGAATCATCGTGATGAACGTCTGAGGGTACGGGTATGCAAGCCGGAGAKGCTCAAATATCTGGCTTCGCAAGCATTGGTGCTACAGCGAGACGACAATGCAGTTGGAGTTATTGCGTGAATCCTACGTAAGAACACACACTACCCTCTCTCGCTACTTCTAGGCAAGATAGGCAGCCACTCGAGGTGCCCTGTGGCAGTTCCCAACTTCCGTAAGTGGACTTCGCAGATGTGCGGAAATCCGGGACGTTAGACTTACGATGATTGTTCTAGCGAGCGTTAAGCACGCATCCCTACTTCGTGACTAGTCAGCCAGGGGCCACGGCCGCTAACTGCCACCTGCAAGCCCCGCAGAGTGTGTCCTAAATAACTGCTTACTCGTTATTCGTTTAACCGGGTCGTTACAAAGCCCCCCCCAAGATGTGATCGTACCCGCATGCACTTTCGAATTGTAGCTTCTGCCAAGTGTGGGAAAATTAGGCTCCGTATTAGGACCACGGTGCACGTTACCGACGCAGTTAGCCATGCACACTCCTTTGAACCTACCTACTCGATCACCGTCCTGCTCTACTAAGGACGTTTTTGGCGACGCAAGATCATGCTGTCATCTGATGGAAGGCGTCGTGAAGGATTCAGAGCCTAATGGACAGTCATGCTTTCCCAGGTCAATGGCTGGCAACCGAATTTGGACGAAACACTCGTGGCCAAAGCCCACATTCAGAAACAAGGCTATCACCGATCTTTACTCACTTGATTATGCCAAAGGATCGATGCCCTGTGGCTTTGTTGTATGCAGCTTTGACAGTTTCATTTGTACGGTTGGTAACCGCTGATCATTTGCGACGGCGCAAGGAGGAAATGCAACTTGGCCAAGCCGCCACCAGTCAACAAATGCTGCAGACGTACGATATCACATCCTCGCATGATCGAGCAAAACTACTGCGGAATTCCACAATGCGCGAATCACCCTCAGCAACGATACTCAACGTTTTCAAGAATCAAGAAACATCTTGGGGGTTCGCTCTGTAGGGCAAACGCAACGAGATAACGGAAGGTACTTAAGGTCCCTACCTATGTACCGAAGTACTCGCAGAGCTTCCCGGGCATAACCATGGTACCGATCCCTGTTCTCGGCCGCTAAAGGGCGCATCGACCCGCTGGCTTCAGCTGGAAGCCCGGTAACTGACTGCCTCGTATGCGGCTTGCAGCATCCCTATTGCAGAAAAGCTCAGGGGAAGCGTTAATGCTTCAAGCGTTGATTGTTATTCCTTATTGAATTTGTACAACCCTCTGCATCGAATCACAGTTGCGGTTGTCAGCCCCGAAGCTAACCGTACTCGCTTGGAAATATTTTAGGGATTGAAAGGATTAATCCAAGCCGAAATCATCGGCTGGAAGGAGCATCTAGTAGCGAAGGTCCAAGCCCCAACTTGACTTCGCTAAGAGGTCCTGCCCCCACGAATTTCCTAAAGGGTCCACGATGGGCCATCCAATTTGGTCAACAGATCGGATCCAGACTTTCAGGGCGATTCGAACCTAAAATCGCCTTCTCCCAACTCGCCATGACCTTCTGTAGCGAACACCACACACAGTACATAGTAGGTACCTTGTGTTATAGACTCTGTCCATCGTATCAAAGTACATCCAAGTGTAAAGCTTGGTCGTGGCTCATCTCCCGGGTAAGCCACGGCAGACCGTACATTTACCCGAGCACAACCACGGTACAGCTAAGTCTTAGCTCATCTTTCCACGAGCCCAGCCGTGATCTGTTGCGGATTAGCATGTGGCTTTTGCTGTCTGGTATCAACCCTCAATCTGTCAACATCTATCTAGGACCTTATTAATAAGGTACTTCTCCGCGCAGCTGTTCGGTCTCAGCCCTCGAATTCATCTTCAAAGGCGTCTAATCTCGCTAATCTGGCAGCCACACCTCCATCGAACCGGGTTCGAGATCAAGATCTCCCAGCTTTTGCCAGCCTTCGGGAAAACGAACGCCTCAAAAGTACCTTAGCTTCCAGCCAGCAACGGCGTGTTCAAGGCGCAAGTCCTCCGTGCCCGCGCCTCGGAAATACTGACACTCGTTCCCGCCACCAATATATTACGTATCCTACCTACCTAGAATCATGAAACATCCTTTGGTCTGATCTATATAATATTTGACAAATGTATGCAAGTCTGAATCAAGAGTGGAGCAACCGTTGTATGCTCACCGAGCATGACCGGGACGCTCAATAATGCGGGGCGTTTGCCACGTTTACAATCTCAAGATCTAGACCTTGCGGCGTTCTAAGCTGGCTAACATAACATCTTCTCTTATTGCAAAGATTTTAATTAAATTCAATATGAGACCACATCCGGGTTTCCATTTCTCAACCGGACACCGAGCATTGGGCTAGTCATCACTGTCGGGGAAACTATCTCATCATGTCTCACCACGGCCCGTATCCTATCTTTCTGGAAAGTCTCAGACTGTTGGTATGACTAAAGCATCGATTTTGTTGCTGGACACATGTGCAGTGTTGGAACTTGAGACACCTCTACCATGTTTATTAGACGCTTTCGAACATGCTCAGCCCACAAACGAGGAGTGCTGGCAAGGCTGGACGAACATAGCCGTGTCATTTGCAAAGCTTCGTGGGTATTGACGTTTCATACCTGCTCACCGTATGTGTCTGTCGGATTCCAAAGTCCTGCTTTCCCCGACTCCAGAACAAGACTAAGGCCCGTCTTGCTCCTTTTCTATCACACAATTCACGCGACTTCACCTTTGGTTAAGGTAGGTTCTGTATGGAGTCATCAAGCCAGAGTAGTCGTTAGGGTGGAAGTCTAACTGGGTGCCTCTGAAGGCTTCAATGCTCTTTTAAATATGAATTGGATTGAACGTCATGACCAAACATCTGGACCATCACATGTTCATGTCGCTTACGAATCATTCTACATCACAAAACAAAGCCACAACTGTATTCGATCCTGGGTCACGGAGATGCACGACTGTTCCTGCAGCCATAGCCGATGAGTTAACATTCCATCCCGTCTATACATAGTAATGCCACGAGCCAGATAGTCTTCTTCTGGCAATCACTCACACCACCACGCCACTTTGCTGAAACCTTACGCTTGGACCCAACTCAAATGCAACGTCATGTGATCAAGATCAACCTGTCATGCGCCAATACGGCTAGACCGAGCCCACGCAGAGAGTCCTGTAGGTGTTTGTGATGCTTCAATATGTTGAGTCGAGAACATGCGTCGCTACCCAACATGCGAACAGTCACTGCTGACATACACCATCTGAATCATGGTCTAGAGCTTTAATTACAGACATTCCCAAGCTAAACTTCCACGGAGCCGAATAGCCTTCAAATAGCCTTCCGGACATGGTCGTCCAAACCAGCCATCCACCCAACCAGCGACTTTGTCCTTCCTTAGTACGTTACCCAAAAACAGAAAAAGCTGCCATTGCGCACGTGCTCACAGATCTTCCCAAAACCAAATCAAATTCGATCAGATGTCCCGAGGCAATGGTACCTCCCGTGGAGATCCTGCCCGTCCACCTTACATTTTTACACCAGTCCCAAAACAGCAACATGTGAGCCCACGGCCAAGGTACATCCGCACCCACACACACGCACAAGGACGACCTTACCCGCACGACACTCTTCCGCTCTCTACCACCCTGGAATATGTCCAGCCCTATCAACTTCTCCAGCGCGTACCCGAGGAACCATACCCGAATATCCACGCTTTGGGCTGAAATTACGCGCGAACACATATACACACCCCCCATGACTCCCAGTGCGACTGCCGAACGGATGGAATCACCCCGACTTGCAAGTAATGCATCCCAATGGGCTGAGAATATACATCTTGTTTGTCAGAGCCATATGACCATCTCATTCAGTGAATACTCCTTTTCCCTCCCCTGAAACATTATCCATCTTTCTTAATAAAGTATCATTACGCCGTGCTAAGCCGAAGGACGCTCTTTATAACACAAACATTATACCCACAAACATTGTACCCACAAACATTATAGCCTAATATCCACAAACGTTATACCCACGAACGTTATACCCACAAATACTACATCCATAACAAGTTACTCCTCATAGCACAGTCAAGAAAAAAACTTCAGACTTCAATTGGTTGTTGCATCCCAAAGAGCTACTTACTATACTAGAATTATTTATTTGACGCATCCTATACGTCACACGGCTACTTTACTATTCTATGGTAGACTCGTCACTATATCACGATAAGCTGAAGAACTCCATACCCTACATTCACTACAAGTATAATTAGGTAACAAACTTTAGACTTCGATTGATTATTCCATCCAGAAGAGCTACTCACCCTCTCGCTAAGCTTAACAACATATCCTATATATCACACAGCTATCCTACTATCCATTCAATACTAAACCCATCATTACATCACAATAAGCTAAAGAACTCTTCTGTTGAAGGATCAGCACCTGATGCTCCTTCCTAGCGTTGCTCATTAGCTTGCCACCAGTAGGCGTTATCATGTTAGCTCACCTCATCATGTATATAGAGGCATCCTTCATAGACATTAGCACCTTAGACATGCAATGCATCACAGATCTCATCATCAGCGATTGAGTCAACATCTTTACCTTATATTTATCACAAGTACAGCGGACCAACCCCTTACCATACCACAACTTAACAACGCATACTCTATACCACACAGCTACTCTACTATTCTATAGTAGACTCGTTCTCATCTCACGATAAGCTGGAAAAATCTTGAGCTTGTATTTATCACAAGTACAGGGTGCTAGTCCTTCACCATAAGGCGATGGGTATTCTATGCTGTTACTTTAGTAGATTAATTAATACAATATAAGAAGTTAAAAAACTCTATACCTTATTTTTACTTGAAGTACAGTAAGATAACGCTTTACCACGTCCCAATAACTTAAATAATACATCCTGTATATCACGCTGCTACATCGTCCTAACGACCTCCCCATCGCACCACGATAACATAAATAACCCATCCTCCATCACCCCCCTCCTCATCCATCCCGTAAATCCTCCCTCCCAAAAGCCCAACCCCATACCCCATCACCCCTATCCCCTCCAAGCCCACCTCACCTCCACTTCCCTTCCCCTCGCCGCACCGTAATAAACCAAAAGCTTCTGTATATCATAAGGCAGGAATATAAGTCTCTCAAACCCCTGCTCTGAGCTCTCGTGTCTATCGTATACTGCCCACGCAGTTCGAATCTCAACATCAGATTGCGTGCTTCCATCACCACATCACCACAGCATCCCACAATTTCGACAGCAGGTCAGGGCAACGAGGTACATAACGTATTCACAGATAGGATAGGATAAGGAGAGGACCTGAGTTACCGGCCACGTCTATATTCTACATCCTTTCATACCTTCAAACCCAAATCTCATCTCTCATCCAATCTCAAACACATTTCCACATTTCCACGAAGCAAACATGCAAGCACGTAGTATATTCATTACTCATTCATTAAGTAGACACGTCATTCAAAGCCCCTAAAGCCCTTCCAAAAAACAATTTGGATGAAAAAGAGAAGAAAGAAAAAAGAAGAGGAAAAAGACGCAGGCGAAAAACACCCACGCCCAAGCCCAACGCTCGCAAGCAATGCTAAAATACATCCATCCGATTCATCCAAGCAACAGCAATTTTTCTCCCTCTCTCTCATACATGCATTCATCAACTTTCAAAAAGCAATTTTCTTCCCCTCTCATGCATGCAATCATCAGTCTTCCAAGTTTTGCATGAGCCAAAAAGCCATCCTTAACATAAGTCATGATCCTCCTCAACCCATATCTTCCAAGTCAAGTTTCATCATTCCCCATTGCGATTCCGGTCCGTATATCAATATCAAAGCCATCCACCATCCGCCTCCACCCCACCGCCCAAGTCCAACTTCGGCATTTCCAGTTTTGGTGGTGCATCCATTTTTTTCGGACTTTTCTTGGGGCTCGTCATTGCTTTCACATTTTCAATTCTCGGTCCCTGTTTAACATCCCTATGATCCCATCCATCTTCCACCGCAGCACCGACCCACGTACTCAACGCCTCATGCACACCACCATACAATTTCTCCTTACAAGTCCTCAAACTAACGCCCATGACTTTCTCAAAGCCACTATCTTTCAGGCCTAGTCGAAGGGCGTTGCGCTCCTCCCTTGTGGGAAGCGAGGCAATGATGCCGTTGAGGAGATCAATATGTGCGGTTAGGTAATTGGTTGCGTCCCATTCTACGCCACCGATATAAGGGGCTGCGGGGACGGGGGGATGTTCGCGGGGAAAATGGCATTCGGTGTAAGTAGGGGCGGGGGGGATGGTGGGGTGGGGGATTATGTTTACGGGGTGGAGGAAGATCCAGAAGACTTCTTTGATGACGGAGTCGAGTTCTTTGTGCCAGATGCGGTAGGGGCGGGGGTGGTAGATTGAGGTTATGAAGCCGGGTGGTTGGGCTTCTTCTGGGGGTGCTGGGTCACGGAGATAGGTAAGGATAATTTGAGCTCGGCTGGTGAGGTCGGGTGTTGGGGCGGTGCATAGATAGTTGTAGAGGAGTGTGATGATTATGTTTCGGGTAGAGAATTCGCTGGGGCCTTTCTTCTCTTTGTCGAAAAGCATGCCGAGAAGGGTTGGGAAGAGGGTTGAGTGTATTTTAGATAGATGGTAGAGGGCCGAAGAAGTCGTCGACAAGGCTTTCAAGCAGAGCAGGGTCTCATGGAGCAGAGTATCTTCATGTTCGACTCTGTACTTTCAGGTTAATTAAGCTCTTCTCACAGGAAAAAGTCTGCATACCTCCATTCCACCTTGTTGATGCGGTATAATAGTTCGACAAGCTCCATCATACCTCCCTGGGCAATGAATGCATCAACCCAGTCTACGGTTTCGTTCCTTAAAAGCTGGCGCAGTTTATGGACCTTGCCAACCTCGACGATTTCTGGCTGCTGCACTCTCTTAAGGTATGCAATGTAATCATCAGGCACAGCTGGTTTGCTAGCCTTGCTAAAGAAGGCGAAGCCCTGGCGAGCACCGTCGGATTTCAAAGAAGTGGATGATGCTGACGGTGTCAGGCCACCAGATTTGCTTCTTTGATGAGTGCTTGGCCGCTCCGACTTCTGCTTCTTGGAAGGTGAAAGGTCGCTTTTGCTCAAGGTAAAAGTAAGACTCCTTGGCCGGGACTTCTTGGGAGTCTCTATGGCGGGTTCGGCGTTCAAACAATCACCAGCGCTGCTCATGGACGCGTCTGCGGTCTTCGATCGTTTCCCTGTGTTCGGTCTCGACGACTGGAAAGATAAACCCTCTGTACTCGAAGTGGATCCTGTGACAGACTTATGTTTGTTTACGAAGTCTGCCTTAATGTTTGTGTCCAATGATCTCATTTTATCGCGAGTATGCTGAGGTACGTTTCTAGCATCCTGGGTGAATGTTTAGCTGCCATACCTCGTCAAGCAGCACGACACTTACCAATAAAGATTCGAATGCATTCTCGATGGCACTGGCATTGAGCTCAGAATTCAAGGAACTTTGGGTGGGCTCTCTTGGAAGGTCTTTACTTTTGCTATCGAGTGCTGCCACTGCAGCCTTCACGCGAGATTCCTGGCTAACCACCGGCGGATCTAAATGGGAAGACACGTCGTGAGCGATAGGGTGGTCCGTTTTTGGCCTCTGGCTCGAACGCTTGTCTTCGTAGCCAGACTTGTGGCTTGAAGTCCTATTCTGTGTGGCCTGCGCTATCTGGCTGGACTTTTTTTCTGGATCTTTCTCTCTACTAGATCTTCGGAGCCGTGATACAGTCTCAGCAAAGGATGCTGAAGTAGGTCCTTGGGGCAAGCATTCCGACTTCGGCCGTGGCTTAGGTTCACGCCTTCGAGATAAGGTGGACTGCTGGACATCTTGAAAATTCCTTTGCTTGGAAGGCGAGTAGTCCTTGGGTGTATACCGTGCCATTTCTTCTTCCGCAGTGGAGCAGTCATTCAGGGGTATTTTGGTAGTACTTGGTTTCTCAAGGTCTTGCGTAGCAAACTGTGCCCATATAGGTGGAGGCGGCCCTGCAGGCCTCAATGGTCTCTCATTTTCGTCCTTGACCTGTTGACGGCCTTCCTCTGCTTTTATGCTCTTTGACCTTGGTCTCGAGAGGAACGCTGCAAGGCTTGTAGAAGATTTCGACTTCTTCATCTGTTTCTCTTCCTGCTTTTCGGATTTCTGACTTGAACCTCTCACTTTCTCCTTGTCCTTGAATGTCATGAAAGACGTAGAACTCGTTATCTTCCTGTTTTCTTTATGAACGTTGTTGTTCTCTTTCTGCATATCTTCTGATTTCCTTGGTGACGGTGGGACGCGGCTCCTGTTACCGCTGTCCTCTCGAAGATGTTGTCGTCCGTTGGGATCATCTGGTGGAAGCATCGGGTTCCCTAGGGCCACATAACCATTTGAACCTCCATAATCCTCATTCCACCTGGCTTCTATAGCCTTGGCGGATGGTTTTCGCTGGTGATTTCGGGGCATGATGGATTTGAGCACTGATGAAGTAGACTCTTTGTGTTGGTGTTTCGACGGTGAGGCGCTAGGTTGTGTTGCGGTATACATCTTTAAGGAATCTATCAAGCAAGTATATCAGCGGCTTAGGATCCGTAAACTTGGATTAGATGTTKGCTACCAAGTTGATTCAGTGGTGCTTAACGGTACATCCAAACAACTGTGTTACGCAATCACCGTGCTTAGAAGCTGCTGATTGTCAATCGGTCCCATCCTAGAACCTTCCCTCCTGTAGCAAGAGTCCCTGGCTTAGCCCTCCTATAGTCATAAACAGCGTTGCTCGAGGTGCCACTGTCGCTTCTATCGCGGCTCAATTGTCTTTGTTGACTGCCGACTCGTAGTCCGAGCAACGGGCCAGATGCGGTAGAGCGCTCGGCCGAATTCTTTAGACCGAGGCAACACCCCTGTCCGTTGTTTGCGTCAGCGATTGAAACTCACCATTGCGCGTCGGTGCTTCTTCGTTGTATGTTTTATGATCTCTACAGAAGTCTTCTATCTCTACCTAAATCCGTCTATGGTCATATATTAGAAACTGACAAGCAGTCTTCGACCTCTAGTATTGCTTTGTTCTACAAAATCTGTAGACAGCACCAATATATATAAAGTGCAGCTCAAGGGATAATTGGCAACTTAATAACCATCTGATGACACTCACAGGGCAATACTGGTTCCGGATTGTTGATTGGTCAATCTACAAATCTGATTCTGTACAACTGTCCGGCATTTCGTGACGTGAGCATCGCTTCGGGAGAAGTCGCGATCCCCAAATTTAGCCTTTCTAGGGCAACTACTATATCTCGTGACAGACCTGGACCTTCCTGTGAATCCCCAGATTCCAGTCTCCCATGTCTAGAGATACGTAGCATTCCTCCTAAAGCATGAATTGTCCATCACGAACAGACGAACCGCCAGAACATGATGGCAAGAACCAGAGTCCGTCAGCTCTAGCTGCTGATCTGACCACCAGGCAAGACCTCAATGGCATTGTAAATCTAAGAACGAAACAAGACTTCGGAAAAGTGGCTGAGGATGCTCGTACAGAGACGAAGGTTGACGTTTCTGACGACCTTGCTCGACCTCCAAACGCCAATGACCGAGTAACGCAAGAAGACGTGGACTCCGAAGGAGAATCACAAACCCATCAACCAAAAACCCCACCACAACCTCCGAGCAGCATCGCTCGAGCCAGGTCAGGCTATTCCTATGATTCTTTTCCAGATCCTGGGCTCGACAACACGCTCGCCATTGCCCCTTCAGACGATGACTCGCCTTCTCGGAGGAGCGGAACGTTCTTGCGAAGGATACCAAAACCCATCCAGACTGTTGGCAGAATAATGCACAAATTCCTCAAGTTCATTGGACCTGGCTTCTTAGTAGCAGTGGCTTATATTGACCCGGGCAATTATTCGACTGATGTATCGGCCGGTGCTGCCACAAATTTCAAGCTACTCTTCGTCGTCCTGATGTCTAACTTGTTCGCCATCATCCTTCAGTCTCTTGCCATACGACTCGGTACAGTCACGGGACTCAACCTAGCTCAGCACTGCAGAGCCCATCTTCCTCGTTGGATGAATATTGCTCTGTACCTCCTGGGCGAGGGTGCTATCATCGCCACCGACATTGCCGAAGTAAGTTCAATGAAGCTTTGACTATTTCACGACTGACTGATCTTACAGGTCATCGGCTCGGCCATCGCGATCAACTTACTCATTCCACAGATTCCATTGGTGGCTGGCTGTGCTCTTACTGTCTTTGATGTCCTTATCATTCTCATCTTTTGGAGCCCTAGCGGTTCCTTAAAGCGCCTTCGTTATTTCGAGTATTTTGTAGTAGCTCTGGTGTTCGGCGTGGTGATTTGTTTCTGTATCGAGCTTTCATTCATACATGACCATAACCACACTGCTGTCGGTGAAGTGTTCAAAGGTTATCTTCCGTCCTCAGCTATTGTAGACGGATCAGGGATATACCTCAGCTGCGGCATTCTTGGTGCAACCGTCATGCCCCACAGCCTCTATCTAGGAAGCGGCATGGTACAGCCTCGACTTCGCGACTTCGACGTCAAAGCTGGAAACAGTGTTCCGGACGTCACAAATTCCAGCAACAAGATTTTCTATAGACCCTCGATAGCCGCCATTCGAGCATGTATGTCTTACTCGGTCGCAGAGATAGTGATCTCGCTCTCTGTTTTCGCTCTCTTCGTAAACAGCGCCATTCTGATCGTTGCTGGTGCTTCGCTCAGCTCCACTTCTGCGGCCGAAAGTGGCGATCTTTTCGGCATACATGCACTACTCTCGAAAACCCTGGCACCTGCTGCTGGAACGGTCTTCGCTCTCGCTTTGCTTCTTTCTGGTACATCGGCGGGTATTGTTTGTACTATAGCAGGTCAAATTCTTAGCGAAGGCGCTCTGAACTGGAAGATCGCACCTTGGCTGAGAAGATTTGCCACTCGGACGATCAGCATCATACCTAGCATAATCATAGCTGGCGCAGTCGGGAAAGAAGGCCTTTCCGCGGCTCTGAACGCCACTCAAGTTGCATTGAGCGTTGCACTTCCCTTCATTTCTGCACCATTAATATATTTCACTTGTCGTAACAAGTATATGATCGTGGGTGGTTTGGGACGTGTGGCAAGGGACGATCCGGATGGTGAACTCGAAGTGGATGAAGAGCCCGAGTTAATAAAGATGAAAAACGCGTGGTGGCTGTCAGTCTTTGCGGCCCTTATCTGGCTAGTAATAACAATCATGAATGTGGCGTTATTGGTCCTGTTGGGATTGGGAAAAGCATGAAGCATCTGCTGGGGAACGGCATTGGAAACAGAGGTCATAGGTTTAGCTCGGCGCTGGAGGTTGCTATCCATAGGCATAAGCTGAGTATTCGTGACAAGATAAGTCAATCTTTGTATATAGGCCTTAATTTCTAGATTGCTTTTCCTCGAATCTCGGCTGCCGGACAGCTGACCACCCCAAATGTCCCGTAACGCCTAGACGTCGACATGAAGAATCCAGGTTACTGGTAGTTTCCACCGCGAGTCTTGCAAGTGAAGAGTACATGTCCTTGTCGTCTTTCGAAATGACACTTCGGCCAAAAACCGGCTGGACGCCCAGAACCTTAGAGATTGAGCCCAACCATCACAATGCACCGGCGCCTGACGCAAAGCGAACCGTTGAAAGTATCCCAAACACCTTGCAATGCACATTTCCACCACAATTCCTCACCCCGCCGCCTCCTTCACCTTCGCCCCTTCCGGCGGCTCATCAACAAAACTCGGCACCTCATCCTGCAAAAACCCGGGCACCTCCCCACTCCCCTGCGCCAACGCAAACCCCCCCTCAATCTCCGCCTCCTCCCCCAGCGCCTCCAACTCCGCATCCAACTCCGCCTCATCCACATCCTCCGGCACATCATAACTGCGACTCATACTCTCCTGAATCTCATTCCCGACTTCCATCAGATCCTGCATCTCATCCTGCATCCGCTCAATCTTATCAATATCCACCTTGCCATACTGTTTGCGCAGGGTTTTATTCGTGTCTTTCATGACGTCGACGGTCGTCATGACGTTTTTGAGATTGTCGGTCATCATGGAGGCTTGTTCCATGTTCCAGGATTGCTGTTGGAGTTGGTCGCGCTGCGATTCGTACATTTTGCGGCGTTGGAGGATTTTGAGGGCTTTTTGTTTGAGGGCGGTTTTGCCGGGGCCGTCGCGCATTTTGGCCATGCGTTGTTGGTAGGTTGTTAGTTCGGCGTTTAGGGAGGCGAGTTTGACGTCGATGGAGGCGGCATGGGTGTCTGTCTGGAAGGCGGGGGGGTTAGTTTGAGGAGGGGGATTTGGTGGAGGGGAGTGGAGGGCGTACGGTTTTGATGGCGGTGTCGAGGGTGGGTTTAGGGCCGGTTTGTTTGGCGCCGAAGAGGCGGTTCATGATGGGCAAGCAGTGGTGGAGTGGTGGTTCTTAGGATGTCGTGCGGGGAGGAGGATTGTGGGGTTGAAAATGCAATAAAAGTGTTTGCCTGGCCCTGGCCGTTGACGTACCAAGCTTGGACCAGTAGTAATCGTTCGGGAGTGGCCGAATGGTGGAAGATCCTTCAAGGCTGAAATTAGCCATCACAAGGACAATTCTTCGATCGTTTTATTGCCTACCTCCTTCTTAGACGTATGATTGTATATGTATGTAGGTTACATTGAAGGGACCCTACGTTTCAGTGCCGAACCATTCTCCAACTTTACCATTGCGGCTGGCGGCAATAGGGTGAGAAAGGGGCTCGCCAAAACGTGGCAACAGGGGGGAGCTCCCGACTGGTAAAGAATGAATACCACCCTCCAAACAGGGCACATTTGTCTCTGGTGATGAGATCACTTCATCGCCTCGAGTCTAAGATGCTCCATGTTTCTACCCCTCTGTAGCTTAGCAGCATACTGTAACTTAACATAGTTGTAAATCTATATGGGAAATGAGACCCGGCGATATTGCTGGGATGCTCGAATAGATCTTAGCGGGCCCCGGACGCCGGCTAGCAACCTCCAATTCCCAATCTGACGTTTGTAACAGCCAACCCTACCCTTTACAAATCTGCATGTCTTCATCTACATCCGCTGTATTGACAACGCACCCTCCTCTCCACCTGAATGACGCCTGCAGATTAGCTATCTCTGACTAGTAATAACGCCCGAAAGGGTCCCCGGAACAAGCCGACTCTTGACTTGGTTTTACCTACTCGTACGACCTACACACGACACCTGTGCCTAGGTTGAAGACAGTCCTAATAAGGCCCATTGGGATTTCTTCTGGCCTCGGTCATCTATGGTATACACGTGCGAATGTGGACGATCTCTCGACCAACACCAGCTCAACTGGCAGACTGTCCTAGCTATCCCGAGGACAATTGCATGAATACGTTCAGGAGTCCTCCGTTCTGTATAACCATCACTGCATCCGCTCTGCCGACCATCTATGCACCCTGGCGTCCGCTATAGTATAGGTCACAATGTTTTGGCGGTTTGGGGGATATGCAAACATATCCACACTCAATAATATCCTCGAGAAACCCGATGTCACGCTTGAGGAGGTCTTGGACGAAACAGACCTGATACAAGAGCTGAAGCAATCTAACTCAAAGCTCATAGAATTTCTGAGGGACGAAAATGTACTCAGACGTTTGCTGGAATTGGTCATCGTTCCACAAGCCCCCCGACCCGAAGACGATGGTGAAGATGAGGACAGCGAGGAGGAGTCGATGCGCGAGAAGTCACTGAGCCCATTTCGAAGGAAGAAGGAGAAATCAAAGCGCCAGGAAGAGATAGAAGAATGGGAGAAACAAGAGAAGTCCCGAGGGCAGAAGGCATACACTGCATGCGAGGTTCTGTCATCGGAGACATGGTCTATACTCGAGTCATTGATGGAGAATCAGCAATTGCTACGGACCTTTTGGGACTTTCTGAAAAGAGAGGCGCCGTTAGATTCTACGGAGGCGGGATATTTTACCAAGATCAACGAGACTCTGCTGGATAAGAAGACGGAAGAGATGATGCATTTTCTCCAGTCGCTGGACGGTATCATACCAACAATGCTGAACCACATTGACTGTGCAGCAATCATGGACCTATTACTCAAGATAATAAGCATGGAAAAGAGTGAAGGTGGTATGGGCGTGGTTGATGTATGGTGCCCAACGCTAATGTCGAAGGCAAGTAGCTAACTTGAAATGCAGTGGCTACAGAGTCAGGACCTCATGCCCAGATTACTTGCCTTTTTAGAAAAAGACAACGCACCAGGAACCCAGACATCAGCCGGCGACTTCATCAAGGCCATTGTTACTATCTCAGCCAACGCCTCCCAAAACGAACAATCTTGTATAGGTCCGAACAATTTGACAAGGCAACTTGTTTCCGAGCCATGCATAGAGAATCTACTGTCGAACATGCTAAGAGGTGGTAATCCTTTGACTGTTGGAGTTGGTATGATCATCGAGGTTATAAGAAAGAATAATTCGGATTACGATCCCGACGTAGGAGCAGGTCCGGACTCGGTTCCTTCGAGTAACGATCCCATATACCTTGGCACTCTGCTACGATGTTTCGCAAAGCGCGTTCCTGATTTCATGAACCTACTTTTAAGCCCAAACCACGCCATCGCCGATGGCAACAGCCAGATCACCATCAAGAGGAAAGAGCTTGGAGTTGCTTTTGGCAACAAGATTGAACCTTTAGGGTTCGATCGCTTCAAGACATGCGAGTTGATGGCGGAGCTTTTACACTGTAGCAATATGGGACTGCTTAATGAACGTGGGAGCGAGGCTTTCGTACGGCAAAGAGACGAGGAGAGAGAGCGATTAAAAGCTGAAGGCGCCTTGAATGCAAAGCTTCCTGCCTCGGCCGTCACAGAATTCTCGGAGGATAGCACCAATTTCGTATCCGGCGTCTCTCCTTTGGGCCTGAGCTCGAGCTCGGAAGAGACACGGAAACTGGAAGTCCAGAACAACGCTGAGGATGATGGTTTCGAGGACGTTGGTAACTCCGCAGATCTTGGGGAAGACATCAAGGACGACTTTGATGAGGCGGATGAGAGATCGCCCTTCGAGAGAGACCCAGAACCCGCGCCTACCACAATGCCCAGCTTACTCAAGCAGGTGAAACCTCGATTAGATCTGGACGAGGAGTTCGTCGACGAGCCTTTGACTTCTCCCAGGCTAGAAGCCGTGGATGAGAAAGAGGCCGAGATGTCAGAAGCTGAAGTGCCTGAGCCACTATCGCCAAATCGGGAGCCCGAGCCTGCATCGCCTACATCTGGCTTGTCATCTGGGGTCAAAGGACTCGCTGTTGGCGAAGATACCACCATGGCCGATCATGAGCCGCAGGAGGCTTTTGAGTCGCCAGACGACACCGAGATACACAGGGAGCCGGCAGAAGGTCAACAACTGAGCCCACCCCATATCAACACAGATGCACCTCCGTTGCCGCATCGGGAAAGACCTTTAGATCCCATGACTCCAGATACTCCAGAAGCACAAAGCCCTCGAGGTCTCTCCCCGCACCCTGATGACAAGCCAGCCCCTCTATTCGCAAGCCGCCCACCTCCACAGCCACAGCTCGATGACAACCTGACCCCTACCCAACGAGAAGCAAGTGGAACCCATAGCCTCAGCCAGGATACCATTGACTCCACATTAGGTCAGGAAGGAGACAGTGATCGATCGATAATAATGAGCGGCAACGACCAAAGCTACGCAAATCATTTCGAGTATGATATTGACGGTCAGCCCATGGTGGGCGATTTCTTAAAGATGATGTTTGTGGAACATCATGTAGTACCCACAATACTGGTAAGCAAGGGCTCGTACATTCGCTGTCTTGCATTGCTGACAGAGTCTTGAAGGATTTTTTCTTTCGATTTCCTTGGAACAATTTCCTTCACAATGTAGTATATGACGTTGTACAGCAGGTATTTAACGGCCCCATGGATAGAGGATTCAATAGGACTCTCGCTATTGATCTTTTTCAAACCGGACGCATAACAGAGCGCATAGTAGAGGGCCAGGTACAAAGCGACAAGGCACAAGCGAGGAACAACATGCGACTGGGTTACATGGGTCACCTTACACTTGTGGCCGAGGAAGTGGTCAAGTTCAGTGATAGGCATCCGCCAGAATTGCTTTCGCAAATAGTGCTCGAGAAGGTTACGAGCACGCAGTGGAGCGAATACGTCGAGAATACTCTTTCAGAAACACGAGAGAGAGATAATGCTATACTTGGAGGTGTCAGACCGGATATGTCGCTTGGTCCAAGGCAAGCAGTCTTGAATGCTGTCAACGCAGCTCATGGGTTTGGCACTAGTGCATCTTCGGCCCTGGCTAATGCTGGGCTCAACGGTAACCCAGGTCTTGACTCGATGGACCTTGCAAGCAACGGCAGTGGTACATCAAATGGCGCTTTCGGTATCAGCAGTGGTGGCTCACTACTGAGCGGATTCGGTAGCTCGAGCGACGAAGAGGACGAGGAGATGGAGGAGCTCGAAGACGGGACCAGTCAGGATCCGGTAGGCAATCTTTCCTTCAACGACGTTGTCATGAACGAGCAATAGTACGCGAAAAGCGTCATCAGCATCAGCGTGGGAGACGGGGCATACAAAGCATACGGAAAATTCGGGCTAGCATGGACGTGGGATTGGGGAGTATGGCTTGAGGGATGGGGATGTCTATGCTACGAACATCCAAGTAGCCATAGCTTCAACAAGCTCCCATCGCGTGTACCTGCTCTGACTCTGCCAATCGCTCTCGGCGTAGGCATCTTCCAGTGCTGGATTGCAACCCCACCAATCCCACCCCCCACCTTGCCTAACCCTAAGTTACTCACCTTCTCAATACAAACACCGGCTGACATAGCGGTCCAATAGTTCCTCCCAACCCTCAACCTAACGGCCAACCCACCTACTGACCCACCTCCAGCCCCACCACCTCTGAACCTCCCCCCCAGCCGAGCCCGCCGCCAACTCGCCGCCCGCCTCGCCCTACACAGAGAACAAAGAGCCGAATCCGAGGCCGAGGCCGAAGCACACAATAATCTGCACATCGCTGACGGAGCCGCTGAAGACGATGACGAGGATGACGAGGACGTGCCCCTCCACTTCGGCGAACCTTTACATCATTCACCGAAGGTACATGCGGATGATGATGAGGGGTTGAAGTCTCGACCTGCCGGCATGCATCGGCACCTAGATCTGGACGATTTCGCGAACAGTCCGGCTGCGGATGCGGAGGATGTGGGGAGCGACGAGGGTAACCTGGAAGAAGGGGAGGATGGTCATGATGTTGAAATGAGGGTTGCGTTGGGGTAGTAAGATACTAAAGAGGCTCAAGTAGCGGTGAGCAATGGTATTTGTATGTAAGATAGGGAGAGGGGGAGGGTTTCTTTTTGCTTCGCTTTTGTTGTTTATATAACAAAATTTTCTGTCTGGAAGAATTGTGCGGTGTAGTGGAAGGGAGAAGGGAGAGTTGTTACATCACAGTATGAGTACTATACCACAGCTGTTTTATCACGTGCGCATACCCAATTCTATTATTTCGGTTACGTTTGGATTCCAAGCGTGTTGTTGTCCTACTCCCTGGCCTCACTCAACCCCATGACGTCCCGCAATCCATAAACTCCTTCCCTTTCAGCAACTACAACCCTCTGCCTCCTAACACACCTCTCTTAACATACACCTCTCTTAACACACATCTCTCTTAACACACATCTCTCTTAACACTCACCCTCTAAACACATACCTTCTAATACATATTGTTTTGGTATATATACCTTCTAACACCTCTTAACACCTCCTTTAACACATCCTAACACCCACTTCTTAACACCCACTTCTTAACACCCACTTCTTAACACCCACTCCTACCAACTGCTTAGTCAACGCCATTCCCGCTGCGTTTAACCAGTAGAATCCTAAAGTCTGTTACTATTAAGACGTGAGGGTGTTAAGGAGGTGTGGGTGTCAATGAGCGGGGGTTAAGAGGTGTGTGTGAGGGGGGTTTGTTTAGGAGCGAGTGTTAAGGAGCGCCAGATTCAATCCCAAGCGTCCCGCCGGAAAGTAGCGGGGCACAATTGCCCTGAGTACACGGTTTTCAGATTCGAGTTAATATTTCGCTTTTTGAAGATGTGGTTTTAGCTTTCTTTTTGCTGGTATGATTTGTGGAGTCTAAGGGGGGTAATGGGAGGTGAAGGACGAAGAGGTGAGTGGGATGAGAAGTGAGGTGCTTAATGTCTGGTTCCTTAGTTCTGGTTCGGTTGCTTGTTGCTTTTAGAGGGAGGGCTGCTGGTGGGAGTAGTGTTGCTGGCGACGAGAGGAGTTGGGATGTTTGGGGGTGGGGGCCCAAGGAAGAGGTGCAGGTGGGGCTGTGAATGTTGGTGGATACATTTGCTTTTACTTAAGTTTGAAGAAGATATGTTAGATGTTGCGTCACCAGTGTACAGGGAGGCGTGTGGATGTGAAAGTATTGAAAAGTATTGAAAAGTTGAGACAAGAAGATAGAGACGTATGCTCTCTCGTATTTGCTGCGCTACCTCGTGATTCAAAACATAGGCGCCTCATGGGATATGCGTGATATAAGAAACTCGTTGTCTCTCTCTTGGACACCTGTGATACCGCCCTGTGCTTTGTGACGCCGCTTGAAGAACATTCGAAGATGCTGCCATAGGAGGCCTTAAAAGAATAATACATCCTCAAGTACCCATGATAGCCAAGGAACCCAATATTCGTACCCAATGAGCAACATTGGTGGAATGCCCCTGTATGCCACGAAACGACAACATATCGTTTCACTTCCATGGGTGTGAGAAGAATTTCAAGTACCTAGGTATACCTGTCTACGCCATCTTTTTGTCAAACGCTCCGCCTCAGGATCCACCTGATCCCCAACAAGAATCATACTTCTCACAAGTGCGGCAGCATATCTATGAGGCACGAACGATCCAGGAGTAACATCAACGACATTCAGTCCTCGAAACAAGAGTAGTGTGCTCCAAACCCCCAATCGTGCCTCCGCGACCGGGAAATATTTCATTGGCGGTTCCTCCTTAGGGTGAACCACCGCATGATCCCATTGTGCGAACGAGACATGGATCGTGGCTAATGTAACACGGGGCTTCATCCAGACTATGAGCATGTACCATAGCTTTTCCAACGGTTTGGACCCGATTCCCCACCACCCTTGCGTCAAATGAATGTTGATATGGCGGAGCAAGGCGGCTTTGGTCCCAAGCTTTTTGAGCCACCATTGTGCGACTCTTGGATTTCTGAATTCCCATATGTTCTGGMTATAGAAAATTTCTAGAGCTTGTTGATGGAGCTGGGGTGAGCCGGCCGTCGCAAGGAGCATTGTGATATCGTAATTCGGCTTTTTGGTTTCCTCTCTGGTGCCTTCGACGCTGCCTTCGTGATAGTAAGGTATGATAGGTTCGTCTTCCTTGACCAATATGGAGATGAGCATCTGCTGGCGAACTTCGTCCGGCCATTCGACAAAGGGAAGGCTTGTAATAGGACTGTCAGAATTGGGGCCGTTTATGTTGTGCCTGTCGGTAGGAGAAGGGCCTTTTTCAGTACTAGCATCCGACTCGGGAACGGTTTCATTCCCGTCAGTCGGTGAACGGGGAGGCGTTAAGTCATTATCAGCTGTAGCACCCGGAAAAAGAGGATATTGGTGAGTCCCATCAATATTAAGGGCCATTGTAGGGGATACTCCGTTTTGGAGATACGTCCCAAAGCGAACGCTCTTCTTGATGCCATTTGCTTGACTGGTGGCTGGCGGACTTTGCTCCTGGTATTCCTCCCGCACTGCTTCAGCGAGACTGTGTAGGGGATAATATTAGCACCGTTGACAGAAGGTTATAGGAGCCCTTCCTACCTTGCTTGCTTCGCCACTTCAATCAGTTGGTGCTCGATCTCTTCTGTCTCTGTGCGACTGTGTAGAGGGTGACATTAGCACAGACCTCTAAAATCTACGAAAGGTTCTTCACTACCTTGCTTGTGTAACATTACCAATCTTAGTCCACATTCGATGGTACTCGTCGTCGTCAACGTCCATGGTCAATTCGAACGCCATCTTCGAACAGACTGAGACCGATCCACAACGTCAAGCCTTCGCTTGGATGAACTAGACTTGGACGGAGATTGCTCAAATCGGGAACATATGACGAAAGCTTCGAAACCATGTTGTAAAGTGGCAGGAGCCACTGACTGCTCTGACAGCAAAAAGGAAATAAAAGTGCGGTATAGCCCAGGGGTTCCAAACGATTACCAGATCTCAGGGAGGAACTTGGGTTTTGCAAACATCATAGAACTCCTCAATCGGCTCAACGGTATCCTGTAATTGCACAAGGTGGGGAAAACTGATGGCAGACAGAGGCTGGGTTATAAACAAGTTATAATTCTTCGCATCAGAGGGGGACAAAAAGTCAGTTATGAATCAGAAAATGTTCGTTTATCGTTTGAAGGCGAGCCTGCCCTATGTAGTACAATGATATCCCGACAACCGTTGTTCAGCTTCGAAAGCTTCTGTATATATACACGTAAATGCAAGGACCCACCAAAATAACGAATTCCATGTCGCTTTCGACTGTTGTGAAATAAGATCATGGGAAACTTGATTTACCTTCCTCTGGCCTCCTTGTGTAATGGCTTATGAGTAAGCTTCACCCCACATGTCGGATTCCTCTTCAACGGCATCTTCTACAGTCACAACCCTCCTACCCTCCTCTTTCTCCCTTCTCTTCCTCTCCTCCCTGGTGACCAGTCGACTTGGTGTCATTGGGGTAAGCGGCGTAAAAGGCATATATGGACTGTATGGAGTCATTGGCACACCGGTCTGTGGAGTACGAAGACTATGATTTGGTGCCTTGCGCTCAAGCACTGTGGCTTTAATCATGGACGGAGGTCGATTAGAATTATAATCGGTTGGATGCTGATTTCTGAGAGGTAAGGGAGCGCTACGCAAAGGATTTTGATGCTGTTGTGGATTGCGCTGGGAACTGGATCCATTCAGTGCCTGGGTGCGGAGAGAGAGAGGTGCAGGAGCACGCTTCTGCTTTGGGCCGTCATTTGACGAGCCAGACCTATCACTGTCTCTCCTTTGCGATTCAGATCGACTGTATGACTCCGGTATTGTTTGTATGGTAGGTGTGGGGGGAACGGAAGTTCGCGGTGTCGGGAATCTTGCACTTCTTGGGCTCAAGCGATCTAGTTGCTCCGAAGGTTCTTGGAATCTTGCACTTCTTGGGCTCAAGCGATCCAGTTGATCTCGAGATCTACTGGCCTTCTTCTGGGGTGGTGTTGGTGGGGGAGGGCCCGGATCATCGTAAACGCGAGGGCTCAGTGGTTCAGCTTCGCCGTATGCGTCGTTATAGTCGGGGATCAAATCTGGGGAGCCCATGGGAGGAGATATTGGGAGATTCCTGACTCCACGTTTCTTACCAAAACTACCGAACGATGATCGTGACGAGTTTCGACTGTGGAGTGACAGCGGTGTTGGTCTAGATGATGTTCGAGGAGACTTGGTCAAACTTCTTGTAGTGTCTAAGCGAGGTAGAGGTACGCTCGCTGCGTGTTCACTTGAACGAAGATGTTGTAGTTCTGGCGGGTTTTGTGCCTGTTGTTCCTCGGAAACGTTGAGAAGCGAAGTGGATTTCTTCTCGTCGTGTTCCATAACTGCGGCATAGAGTCGCTCCATCTCCTTTTGATTCCTTTCCTTATCGTCTTCAATGACGCTTTCGTCGAATGTGACCACACTACTTTGCACCGAAGGCTGCTTTTTGTGACCTTTCGCGAGAGAGCCCCAGCCGCCACTACTTCGAGCGCTCTTATTCGGACTTTTGTTGGGGTTGGGGCTGGGCCAATTGTTCCTCATGTCGACAGTGCTTTCTGGGCTTGGTCCATAGGGATTGCTCTTCGAGGGAGAAATTGGGGAGGGATCGAAAGCTTTTGATACATCTTGCTTGACGGGCTTCATCATCTCCATAGCGAGCGATCCTGGTGAAGCTTGAGCAGCACGACGAAGACGGCGTCCGACCAGTAAGATAGCTGTGCCAATGACGATGACCGAGAAGACGTATGCACCGATTATGGAAGCAATCTGGGCTGGAAGGTATGATGGATTTCGCAAAGCTGACGCCTGAAGCGGTGCGCCTTTGCCTGGAGGAGGCGCTGGAGCCTCCCAGATGCTGACGCGCCAGATATCTTTCGGCGTAGCTGCTGCAGTAAGCAATAGAGGCTGCAGTATGGTAATGTATTTGAGGTGGAGAGGCGTCGACATTGTGGGTTCTTTATATCACTTCTGCATCGCCGAGTCTCACGAAGCTGAAGAATGTGAGAAGTTCTCGAGGGCACATATGTGCCAGAAACCCAGGGGAGGGGAACCGCTGCTATCTGCATGGTTTGTATGGGGCAGACTGCGAAGAACGTTAACGCTGTGATTTGATTGGGTTGAGGGCTGCAGGAACATTGTGCTGGTCCACTGAGCGAGCGCCTGTAAGCGCTGGGGAAAGGCAGACGGACTGGACGGGCTAGCCTAGGGCGTGATATGGCGTCGAGGCTAGAACACCTCTAAACGGACACTCACCACTTTGAAGAAATATATCACAACAGTCACATCTCTCAGGCACTTTTAGTCCAACTTTCATTGTGTAGACCGTAAAATAGTGCTCAATGGTCACACTATGTCTGGCCCGCACTTTCATCACGATTCATGTACGAAATATGCGCGCTGAGACTACTAGCCATCCCATTGCATGTGTTGCAGCTTTTTCGGTTGAGGCTGCAATTGGTCTCGCAGAGTTTCAAGACACTTTCTGCAACAATTCTTTGCTTTTCGGAATTTGTTACGAAGTGTATGCATGGCTGCATATTCTCTGTTCTGTGCCACGTCTAGGTGAAACTTGTCGTGGCTGTGGATATCTTTCAGATGTGTGGATCAGATACTAGGTACTTACTGACAGAGCTATAATATGTCAGAAGTGTGTTATCTTCAATTTTTCTCATCCGAATCCGTCACCTCTATCAGAAATTTGGAGCAACTCCTCTCGCTTGAATGTGATCTTTCGAATTCATTAACGCCAGCCGATAATTGGATTCAGGATAATCTAGACGCCATTTGCACGTTCTGGATCTGTGACTGAATTCCACATTATCTTTCCATATCTACCCATGCACATCCCTAAGGACTGACACTATCACAAACCTGTCCGGCTATCAACAAGCACCCAGCTGCACCAAGCCCCACAACCCACGCCAACAACTCTGCCATTCGCTTCCCAGTCACCTCTCACCCGTACCCAATTTCCTTCACACGTTGTCGTTCCGGTGCCTAATTGACCGCAGTCGCCTTCACCAGTGACCCAAACCTCTCCATCTCCTGTTAGCGCAATTATGTGATCAGATCCGACACCAACATCCACCACGTCCACGCCACCGTTGATATCTACTAGTCTCACTTCCTCGCCATCTGAGAACTTCGGCAATGCGTTCAGTCTTTTCGCTGCACCAGCTTGTCCACCCCAGACGTAAAGATCGCGATCTTCTGACACTGCCGCGCCTATCCATCCACCAGCAGCTATCTTGTCGATTGATATACCTCCAAGGAACGATACTGGAGAAGGCACTTCTGCGGGATTAGCAGGCGTCGGGGTACGTCCTAATGCCTGAGGATGCAATGCAGAACCAAACGTTAAGACCTCGTCCGTCGTAGTATGGGCCGTGAAACTCGTCGCAGAGCCGCACAAAGATCTCAGAGGAGCGAGTATAGGACAAGTCGATGTTGGAGGCTCAGAAGAGATGAAGTCTTCAAAGGAAGAGAATGTATGGATCTGAAATCTTGCAGTAGGCGGGGAGAACTCAATTGATGGTATTTCGGGACTATCTGTTGGAGAGTGTTCATGCGTTGCCTCATGGGATGCCATTTCTGTGGATATCAGCGAAGGTGGATTATCTGGAGAGGTGTGACCTACTTGTGCAAATACATACCTCGCCATTGTCGGCTATCGCGATGTGGTCGATGATCAAATTCTGCCGGGAAAGAAAATTGTCTGCATCGAATCGGTGCTTCCTAAGCCTACAGCCATTTGATTGATCTAACCCGTCCGCGAAGAGGTGGATACTGCCACTTTTGGTCAATGCACCCATCATGCCGCTCACATCTCCGAACAACGTCTTAATATTTCGAGGTGGTGCTCCGTCAATGCTAACAGGATCCAATCCTGATGCTCGGAATCCGCGGTGGACCAACGATCCATCATCTTCCACAACAGTGCAGCTCCATAGTACGCAGCGAACCCTGATGTAAGGGGATTGATAGACTTTCTTAAAATTTAGAATGTTTTCATGTTGATATTCTTGGTCCACAAGCTGCTGGTGCGCATTAAAACCACACATGTGCAGCTCCATAACAACTCCCACTAAACTGAGTGGCTGTATAATTACACAAGAACAGTGACTCTATACATAAACTTGCCAGGAATTGTCGTTTAGTATTGGATATTGCATAATATTCGAGCTTTCTTTAATGTTGAACCCATCATTCTTTTGTTGAAGACGTTGGAGACCGTTGGAATACATCTCGCCGGGCTTCAGATGGTAAGGAGATATAGAAAACTCGAGCAGTCAAGCGTAGGATGCCTAAGCCGTGCTGCGGATTACGACTGAGTGAAGGATGCCCAATTAGAAGGCGTAAACCGCAGACATACTAACCTAATACCACTAGTATAAGAGGCTCAGCAGTGAGGGAAACACATTGTCGGAATTTGTACATGTAACATCACATAAGATTCGACTTTGAGCGTCGCAGCTCTTGCCTGGGGCATTGTAGGATCAATGATCAGGATTGGGTAGTTCTAGCGGACCAATCACAATCGAGGAGTTCCTGAATTACATAAGCGTAGCGTATCTCGGGTTTCCCCTCTTCTTTTTCCGTTCATTTTCAAAACAAGAAATCCTTTGCAGGACAAGAACATGGCTTGAACCTCAACCAGAATACATACAAAGTGGATGAGGTTATACCCGGTCTTACCGAGCTGGAAATATGCTGAAATATGCCGGGAATAACCGGTTTCATGAATCTGGATTGCTTCAAGTGGGGAGAAAACGGCTGAATGGATTGCGGGTTTAACACCGTCCTTCGCAGAGTCGTTTTGACCCGTTTGTTGACTGACGTGGACGCAAAATGCTTTTTTATTGCTTCTCCGCATTGCGGGGAAGATTTTCTCYAAAATTGTTATATAACATCTTCGTTGTTCTCGCATCTCAAGTCTTTCCTTTCGTCTCTCATTGACATAACACCTTAACCCTTTGAACAATAGCAACACAAGTCACTCTACAGCTTCCATCATGTCGAACACCAAAACCGTCCAGGTCTCCCACCTCGGGGCCACAGCTGGCTACCAGATGCCCCATCCCTACGATCCCTCTAAGCCCACCCTCGTCCTTGTCAACTCCTTCACAACCTCCTCTGAGCTCTACCGCGGACAATATGAAAATTCCAAGCTCACCTCCAAGATGAATCTCCTCGCCATTGAACTCCTTGGTCATGGCAAGACCCGCACCCCCCACGAGAACTTCACCTACTGGGATACCGCCATCATGAACCTTGAAGTCATGACCGCATTGGGTATCAAGAAGGCTTTCGTCCTAGGTACAAGCCAGGGTGGCTGGATCACAGTGAGGATGGCCTTGCTGGCACCAGACAGGATCCAGGGTATAATACCACTTGGCACATCCCTAGACTACGAGTCACCCCGTACTCGCGAGTTAGGATGCTGGGACGGTGCCGAAGCCTGCACCGGCCCAATCAACAAATGGACCACCAACAAGGCTACTCCCGATTTCGAACCCGACAACGACTACTGCAACTTCTTGATTGACATCGGTTTCGGCAAAAATTGTCCTCAAAGCACCCGCGACTACTGGATCAAAACCATCAAATCCAACTACCAAGGTGACGACGGCCGAAGGAGAGCCCGCATGGCAGCCATCAACCTCCGCGAGCGAGATGGTCTACACGGCCGCTTATTCGATGTCCGCTGCCCCGTTATGTGGCTCCATGGTACAGACGACGTGGTGTACTCCGTTGCGAACGCCGAGCAGGAAATCAAGATGTTTGTCAACGCTGCCGAAGCGAACCTGGTCACCGTGAAGGGCGGCGCCCACTTCTTGAGTGCTAGCCACCCACAAGACGTCGACAATGCCTTGATCCAATTTGTTGGAAAATGGCACAAGTAAGCCAACGGCAAACTCGCGTCTTGTGGCAACCTACGGGCTGACTCGTCTGTGCAGCCGAAGTAAGCTTTGAACTAGACGATGTAAGATTACAGAGCCATAACATTGCACAAAACTACTACAACAGTTTTACATAATCATTCAATGAAAAGTGTTCCCTCCTACCACAATATTGAATCACCACTCGGATATAAATCGTAATACCTCCGTACCCCTCCACCCCCCCTCCAAAGTACCACCCCCTTCCCACCCATATCCCCCCTCCCG
>KE598560.1:471577-536800 GCA_000444155.1 Cladonia macilenta KoLRI003786
GTCTCAAAAGAACAGAAAATGCCCTCCCCATCCTCCGCCTCCCCCCATTTAATATCGCCGCCGAACCCTCCCAACCCTTCTTCCCCCTCCGCTTCCACAACCCCCAACCCTCCTAATCCCAATCCTCCCTCCCTTCCGTCCATCAACCCCCCATCCTCTTCTTTCGCAGCAGCCAACCCCCCCACCTCCTCCCTCCGCTCGGAGAAAGCCCACCGCGAGCGCTGCGCATATATTTTAGGGAGTTGGGAACAGCTGGCTTGGTGGAGTGGGCATTATGGGGAGGTGAGATAAACCTCATCCATCATCATCATCCTCCCCACCTCATCTACCCTCTACTGTTGTCTGATGCCGGGGGAGGCTAGTTGGAATATGTGGACATGGAAATGAAATGAGCTGATGGATATTTTTTGCGGGGGGGGATAGAGTATTCCGCAGACGAGGATACGGTTTTTGAAACAGATGATTGGCGCCGAATCGGGTAGTGAAGACGAAGACGCGGACTGGGAGGAGGGAGATGGAGGAGAAGGGGGAAGAGGAGGAAAGGCGGGGAAGAGTGAGAAGGGTGTGAAGGAGAAGGAAAGGAGAGGGGCGATCGGCGGTGGGCAGGGTGTTGGGAATTATCATTCTAACGGATAGCATGAGCTGTTAGCATGGGCTATGGTCCTGAACACTGGAGTATTGGTACGGATTGCATGAGGCGTTAGCATAGGATATGGGCTGAACAATGCCCAGACATACACATACAAATGTTACAAAAGTATTAGGTCACTCATAATATGTACTTTACCAACCAGATATTTACATTTAACACAAGTCCTCATCCAAGACTTTTACTCCTCACAATTGCCGTGCCGAGTCATCATCAACCACTACACCCCTTTCATCAAACATACTCGCTGCATCACCAACCTGCTTTCTAGTGCTCACTTCTCTATTCTTCAATCTCGAACGCATGGCTGCTAGCTTCATCGTCAATCCTTGAGTGTTACCTCTCATGACTGCTAATTGTTATTGCAGAGGTTCGGAGCTGGAGGATAGTCTGTTTAGGTGGAGGTATACGTCTGTGCCGTATCTGTGAGGGAGAGAAAGAAATCAGTCCGTGTTGCATACGATGGATAGAGTGCTACTTACCCTTCCATACTGATCAACTTTAGGTCGCCCCCAAAGTATCGTGCGTAGAGTCGACTGATCGGCAGCCCATAGCCGAACCCAGCCATAGGGGCCTTGAAGTCGCTTTTATTGAAGTCTGGATCTAAGTCTGGCGTTGTATCGACAGTTGTATACATATAAGTCCACACTAGGGGTATCACCGATCTGGGAATTCCGCCTCCTTCATCTGAAATCTTGATTGTTATATCTTCTTTTCCCTCCGCAACGATAACCTTTGTGACTGGAAACTCTTCCTTCTCTGGGCCATGAGTTTCAACAACCGCTCGCAAAGAATTCTTAAGCGTTTCGAACAGCATATGTGATAGATGTCCTGGCACATACATAAAGTGCAGGTCGGGCTTGCACACCAACTGGACTTTCGGAGCATCGAACATGCCATAATGATCTTCACAAACGAACCTTGCATTATCAATAGCCTCTTGAGCCAATTCGCGAACATTGGTTTTCGTGCATATTATACCAACATAATTCGGCTCGTTATGAGATCTCTGATCGGTGAGAGCAATATGTTGGCCGATCAACATCCGAATTCCTATTCGTGACATGTAGAATCGGTCGAGGAAGGATTGAATATCGTTGTTGATCTGCATCCGTTGTCGCTTTCGCTTGTACTCATTAATACCCTGAGCCACGGTTGTCACCACACCGTCGTGCCGCCTCTTGATACCCTCTAAGGTCTTTGCAAATCTTTTGTTGTAGGCATTGAGCTCTGGTGGCCAGTCCCCTTCATCTTCTACAGAGGCGTAGTATCTTCTTGCAGGGCTTTTACTAGTACCGCTACTGCCATTGCCGTTCGCTTGCTGTGATCTATATTGGCCTTCCTTTACGCTAGGGTTGTGTGTAGTCTGACTTAAGATCTTTGACTCCCGACCATTCTGTTTCATTGGCCGTAGCAGCCGTTCTTTAACCTCTGGATCTAGGCTCGGTCTTGGTAAGGTCGTTATATCCTATCAGCTGGTCAGCTGTATGGTTCCAAGGGGACAACTTTGCCTGCTCCGTACTTCAAAGGATTGTGAATACCAGTCTCGGACTTTCTTGATTGATGGCATCTCATTTAGTCCGTCAGGTAGGTCTCCTAACTCCTGTACCCGGTGTGCCAGTCGTATGGGAAGTTCTTCGGAGAGGAATTGAGAGGCGCGGAACAATGTACCTTTGCAATTGGCATATTAGCTGGTGTATTCAAGAGACTCTCCAGTGGGATCAGTAATCCTAACCTGTGGATGGCTTTTCACCAAATTGGACCATCTGCCGCAAGCTTACTCCAGTTGCAGGAAAGCCGGAGTAGTGTTTGATGGTTTGCATCAACCTCTCTGTTGACTTCCATGACATCTTGCTTGTTCAGGCCTTGCGGCCGATCCCTGTGAAGACTACAATGTGTCCGAACTGCTGCCGCAACTCCAGTCTTATGGTCTCTGATAATGGCGCAGCACACGTGATGCCCCACGTAAAGAGCACTCCGTCGGTGTCCTCCGATGAAAAGCTATTGTTAGGACGGCTCAGTGGACCAGCCAGGCTCCAAAAAGGTAGATTGAACGATTCTGAGTGTACTCTAGGTGGTTTAGGACGTAACAAAAGAAGAGAATAAGGAGTGAACCGAGTCTTGTGTATGTGCCTGAGTCATTCAAGCTGGAGTGGGAGCTGTCTTGGCGAGAATAGGTTCCGAGGTCCGGGCTGTTTCCCCCCACAATTTCCTCTTTTCCGGCACCTTAACGCCTCCTAATAACCTTAATAACCTGGGGTAAAGGCCTAGAGTACCTAAGCTGGTAACCAACTGTACAACGTCTGCTCTTTGGTCCCGGTTTTGCCCGTTACCCCATGGACCGCGACCTGGTTGCTGAAACAGCCCGCAGCAATGAATTGCTTCCAGTCAGCCTCAAGAAAGGCTCTCACGAACAACCTGCACAGACTGTCCCCTTGGCCAGTAGGACCGCTCTTAAAGCGGTCCTTAGGAAGAGTCTGATATATACATTAACCTATCGTCCTGATGGACATGGAGTGATCTTAATAAAGACGAGGATGGAGAACGACCATTGGTGTCAGACGTCTCGTTGGGACGGGATAGGCTTTATGCATGTAAAGCTGGCGATGTGAACGTGCAGCAAGAGAATGCAGCATAAGTCATGAGTATGGAGCAAACACCTGCCAATTAGCTGCTCGCAACTTTCCAAATGAATAAATGGCATGGAAATCAGTGTCCTCGATATGACATCTATGCTCGATCAGCGATGAGCGCTCTAAGGGAGGAGGTAGTCGGTGCTCAATTTGCCCAAATGCCTTGCGATGATCTTTTTGTACGACTTGTGCTCCATTCTCTTCTTTTTTCCAATATGGTTGCTCTTGAAATGCGGATTTGAGCAGCATGCTCACGAAGCTGAGCTCCGAGCAAGTCGCTCTTTCCATTTGAAAGTCAACGAACCCTTGGTATCAATGCACTCAAGAACACAACAAAACATGATGCGCCCTCATAAGATGGCGTTTCCATTCCCTGGCTATACGAGTGCTCCTCAAACGCCTCAACATTTTCCGATTCCTGAGTCTCCATCAATGCCCCGCAAAAGTAATCCTAATGCTGCTTACAAACGGACAGCACTCGCAGTTGCCATTGCCTTCGCAATCTTGCTGTGGATGATGGGGCCGTGGTTTGGTCCTCCAAATCGGCTAGACAATGTGCCCTTCTCGCTCAATACGGTCGAAGAGTAAGCAATTCAGAGTTTGACAGTCCACAAGTTGCTGATATTGAGTGAAGCTACTTCGCCCATTTCGAAGGACATCAAGACTGCGGCATCATGTCCAGAGACGTATACACCCCTCCAAGACTACTTGAAGACACTGGCCCAGTACACAAGCTCTACTGCAGCAACMGTGCAGCCCTTCTAGAAGCAATGAGTGGAGGCGGACGTCACGGCTTCGAGAGACCCTACTTTCCTGCGGGATGCTACTACCGATGGTATTCAACTGCAGAGATCTGTATGATTCTCGAACGCTTTGATGCAATCATCTTCATTGGAGATGATACTCTCAAGCATATCTACGCTGCTTTTAACATCCTTCTCCGGGAGAACTTGGCTATTGGAGGTCTCAAGCAGTGGGAATTAACGGAGACTGATCGCGTCCTTTGTCGCTGCGAGAACCAGTTCACCAGGGTAGAGTGCTCGGCACATATATTAATGGACAGTCAAGCTGTGGCCGAAAATGACCCAAGCAGCGGGCACAGAAGCCCGTACTATTGTAACCGTCAGTGCAATAACCTTACCCTAACCGACCAAGGCCAAGCTGACAATCACAGGCACACCTCACATGTTCTTCCCCATCAAAGACTCCCCAGCACCCGAAGATCTCCGCAACAAATTCACCACCATCCTCGGCCAAGACCCCGACGCCTACAAGCCCATTCCAATAATCCACTCCCTCTCACTATCAACCTCCCTCTCCTGGGCCGCAGCAACCTCCTCCATGGACGAATGGGTCTCTCTAGCCGATGCTTCAGGTCGAAACGTCCCATACCTATGGATTGGTCCCAATGCTGCCGGCCATCTCAAACCACCAGGTCAGATCCTGAACCAAGGAAACAATGCACTTTGGCATTACACGATTGAGACGGAGAAGGAGGCGAAGTCTAGGGAGCTTGATGCTCTTGGTATGTATAATTTGACGCTGCAAGCGAATAGCTGGGATGGGAGTTCCTATGGGCAGAGGGTTGGGCTTGTGCAGGCTATGATGGTGAATTGTTCCCCTTAGCTACTGTTCGCCATTACATCGCTAACACTAACAGATCATCAACTGGCTATCTAGAGTCGATTCAACCTGACCGCGAAGCGCATCTATACTGGGAACGAGCAAACAATCTTCTTGTAAATTAGCATTCATCTGTGAAACAAGTGCTACAGCAGCTAGCTCAAAGTTCATTTTTGCACTCGCTATACAGCGCACATGAAAGTCAATAGAATGATCACCTGATTTGTTAAAAACAAACCCTTACACCATCTATTACCCGCGAGCTCCAATCAAAAAACCCTCTTTCCCTCATCCCACCCTATTTTTTTCTTCCCCGTAACTCTTATATCCTCTATCTTCTACCTTATAATTTGATGAGTGCGTGGGTGACAGGTCAGGATAGGTTAAGCTATTAAGAAGGGACCCCGGGGGAGGAGGGGGTTATTAAGAGGCAGGGAAGGGAAGATTGAAGGGGTGTTATGTGAATGATGATCGAATTCTGGTTCTTTTGTAGCAGCATTGGATGTGATCCAAGAAGAGTTTGTACAAACCCGGAAAGCTTATGAATGCATAATAGCACTTCCGGTATTGATATCAGAATACTCGTGTACCATTTTTGAAAGAAGAATGTAATTAGGTAATGCTAAGACTTCTGCATGCAGCAACCCAAAATTTAAGAGGTGTAAGGTAGGATGACCATATCTATCTCGTCCAGTCGTAATGAAGCGCCATAGTGTCATACCCGCACTCGCTCTGATCCAAAAGCCATGCATGCTCTTCCAACATGAAGCCAACAGGAGCCTATAATACTGTCGTCTGAAATCGTCATCATTGTCTGTTCCCATCATCTCATCTCATCGTGTCCCCGTACCCGAAGGTTGTCTTATGCTACACGCTCCCCTATTCTTCGATCTCCTACGGCCCTTCTGCGGGTGAACCGGATAGAGGCAGAGCCTCGCTCTCCATCGATCCTCCTTCAGAAGCCTCTCCATCCTCATTATCTGCTTCTTCTTCCTTCCCCTTCCCTTTACCCTTGCGGTTCTTCGACCTCGACTTCCTTTTCCTCCCCCTAGAAGCCTCATCGTCCAAGTCTTCTGCCTCTTTTTCCTTGTCTTCCGCTTGTTTCGGCATATTCTTCAAAATCTCATCATCACTCCTGACCTGCATCCCAAACAAAAGTTCTGGATCATTCTTCTTCGGTTTCCAACCTTTTTTGTCCCGATAATACGCCCTCCGTCTTTCTTCTCTCAGACTGCGCATTGGCGGTTCATTGCCCCGACTAGGTCGACCATGGTGACCACTGTCAGAAGAGGTGGACGGCCCAAAGCTTGTTAAAGTTGTGGAGCCTTGAGTCCCCGAGGTGGAGGACGCTTCAACGCTTGTTGTATTTGCCGATTCTTGAGTACCGGTGGAAAGTACGGCTCTTGAGACACTCGCTTCGAGTGGTACTCTTGCTTTTTGGTCGGAGGGGTTACAGATGTCGTTTAGGATACTTTCCAGCGTCTCCTCTTCCCCCACATGAATCTCTACCACCGCAAGGTCCTCTGATCGCCTAAGTTCCTGCTCACTTCTTCCGAGTGCCAATCCAGGAAATGGAATGTGAATAAGAGGAGAATCATCACCATCGTTGTCATGCCAGTCATCAAGCAAAGAATCGCTTTCGCAGAAATTTCGTTCAAAATCCCGCATAGCTCGTTTCCACTCTAAATACTGATGATGATAATTGGCATCGGCATCCTCATTCTCATCGTCGTCGTCATCGTCATTAGCAGCTATGTTGCTCCTATCAAACGCGCGAGCTCTACCCTTGCCTTTCGAAGACGAGTAGTCAATATCAAGTCCACTATATCGATCAGCTGCTGAGAGGCGAGGCACGACCGAATCCGTGGGATTGAAGGGTTGGTAGCATCTTGTAGGTTTGTACCCGACAGTGGCTTGACCAACGCCTTCTTTAGTGGATTCGACGGGTAGAATTGGCTCGGAGGAATCGATGGGCGCACTGAGCTCCGAACGGGAACGACCTGAACTTTTTTCTTGAGAATGTAGCACTTTAGCTTGGAAGGGTGATGATGTTCTGTTGAGTTCCAGAGGGGTAAGGTCTATGTGTGGTTTGGAATGGGAAGTAGGGGTGTCTCGTTGTGGGCTTAGTACCGGTGTACCGGACATAGTATCTGGCAATGCAGGACCAGAGATTGGTAATGGGAAAGGTTGAGGAAGCACATCGGAAGGACTTCGTTGGAAACAAGGAGCACGGTGAGTGGCGTTCGTGGTGTCCAGATTTGGTACTGACAAGGCGCGCCTACAAGTGCGAACCATGGACGTCGGCGCCATGGGACACCATTTAATGTCTGGGGGTGCTTTCGCGCTGTCCTCACACCACCCTTGTAGATCCATTCCACCATCGTCTTCATTAGTACAGGGTGAATCATTCCAGATCGCACTGTCATCCCATTCACCCTCTGTGTATGCTGGAATTTCCGTTTCTGCACAAGGAACCGAATCGCTTGTATCGATATCTCCCCACGATGGTATGTTGCTGATAGTGCCATCAATCACTCCCCGTTCATAGGAGGTTATAGGATCTTCATAGTCTTCCCACGAACCGCCTATTCGTAAACTCTCAACATTTTCGCCAAAGTCTTCGGCGATGAGGCTTGCAATAAGCGCTTCAGTAGCAGCATCGTCAGCAGGGTTGGGTACTGGTGCCATGATAGTCGCTATTGAGCATCCTATGAGTAATATTTTGTAAAGTGTTGTGCATGGAGTGGCCTAACACCTTGAGAGCGAAGGCTTGGGGTGCAAGATAAGCTAGGTTGTGATATGAGATGGGATAGTGACTCTTATTATTTCGCCGTCGAAGCCAGCAATCAGGCAGGTGGGGCGTGGTCAAAGTGCATCGCTTAGTGCAAACAGCGTACAATCAATGCTTGCACGCTCAGTATATTAATGTTATGTAAGGATCAGAGTTGGATCAATTTACTGTGAGCAGTCTCACTTTTGGCTGTAAAATAAGCGGCTGGGAATTTGAAAGTGAAGCGCCACAGGGCAAGAGGGAAGCGAGGGAAACCCCAAAATCTGTAGGATATGGAAGGAGCTATTCATGTCAGTAAGCAGTAACTTAGAGTAAGAGAGGCAACAATAGGATGTCAATAGGATTATGAATGAAACCAAACGCGAGTGAATGATATTGTGCACCCCACACAGTTGTTGCCTTACCACATCGCTGGACCCGGGCCGAACGACGAATTCCGAATACCACATATAACCAGTATGACTATTACTAGGGCCGTATATATGTCATCCTGCCGAGGCCGCATCCGTGGAGAAGATCAACATCTTTGAAGCAGACCATCTTAGCGAGCACCATAGCTGAAAGGCACAAATCGCTTATTCAATCGCTGACTCAAAAACATTGGGACCCCTGAACCCCACAAAAAAGTGCATGTAATCCCTTTATTTCACCAAGAAGCCAAAAGTCGCGACTACAAATCAATGAGACTCCCTCCTCCCTGCGCCTGGCCTTGGTGTGCTTGTTGAGCTCCAAACGGATTGTTGTTAGGGTGACCGAATGGACTTCCGCCAAAACCATTAATGCCTGCTGGACCGGTCTGGGCTGGTGCCATACGACTTTGGCCAAATCCACCTTGGGCCGGTTGCTGCGGACCACCAGTAAATTGTTGCTGGTTGAAGAAAGGGTTGTTGCCGGTCTGGTTGACATGTAGCTTGTTTAGACCTTGGCCAGCGCTGTTAACGAAAGTACCGGGTGCTGTATGCTGAGAAGGAATCCGAAGGTCACCAGTATTACCAAATGTATCCATGCCTTCACCGGAAGCAAGTAGGGCATTAAGACGCTCATGCTGTGGATTCATTGGTTTCTGTTGAGTGGCTGTTTGTTGTGGTGATTGATAATTTGCGATTGGGTTGTATGAGGATTGGGTGTTGAAATTCGTGGTGGCTTTCTGCTCCGCGAGCGAACTTAACGTCGGTGGACTGCTTTGCTGTTGTTGTACTTGCGGACGAGCTGCAGCAAAAGGATTATTCGACCCTGTTGGCATTGGGTGTAATGTATCGTGTTGTGTCTGGTGATTGGTGGCCCAAGGGTTATGGCTACCTGCTGTTGGTTGGGGCTGCTCTTGCTGAATTTGGAACCCTGTAGGTTGTGGTACGTAAGGATTATTCAGATTGTCAAAAGCTGTCTGCTGTGGCTGGATCGTCTGTTGTGGTTGTAGATAGTTTGGCTGTTGCTGCTGGAATTGAGGCTGATCAAATCCGGTCTGCTGAGGCTGGAAGCCGTTTTGAAATCCTGTCTGCTGGGGTTGAAATCCAGTAGGTTGCGAGTATGCGCTGTTGAGATAACCAGTTGATTGTGGTTGCTGGGGCTGCTGGTCGACTGGATTGCCGTACCAATCTACCGCGCCTTGCTGCTGATATCCCTGATTGAAGCCCGTATATTGTGGCTGTTGGCTGCTGGGAGCAGGAGTGTCGTCAAACAGCGAGGCGGCGTTGCTTTCCTCTAATTCACGCCTGCGAAGCTCCTCCTCCTCTTTACTCAATTTGATCGCTTTGGCAAGATCATCATCAGTCGCAGGCTGCGCGGTTGTGTTCCTTCGCTTTCTGTCTTCCTCTTCCTGGTACTTGCTGGCTTCGATAGCCAGCCTGTACTCCGCGTCCTCCTCATCGGTGCCTTGCTTACGTCGTTCGGGTTTGCGTCGTGGAGGTGTTGAGGTATCAGCACCAAAACCCCCTTGGGGCCCGAATTCTTCAATGCCTGTGACTCTTGATTTCCAAGTCTTCCTATCAGATCGCTCTGTTCGCAGGCGCTCCTCATCGAGGATGAGGGATGTAAGCTCTTTTGCAGATACTCGCACTATGCCGCATTAGCTTGCACAGAGGCACTTTCGAGTCTGTAGCTTACCGTTCTGCCCAACATCTTTACCATCATCATCCACGTATTGAAACTCTCTAAGAGTCTTAATGATATAGACGTTCTTACGAGCCCAGGTAACAACTAGTTCTGACCCCTCATGTAGACAGTAGTCCAGCACCTTCAGCGATTTCAGAACGTGGCGCCAGTTCTTTCCCTTGTCATTCATACGCTTATCGAGCATATCCATGATCTCGTAGAATTCATGGGAGCTGGATAGTCTTTAGCAAGATGGGCGTCTTAGAAGTGTAGGCCGTACCCATTGAATGTCAGTTGAGCAATGTCGCTCATCTCGGTGCCCGTAGGCCCCCATGGGTCGTTACTCGTTGCTATAACATAGGGTAAGCTGCGGCCCCGGAGTCGACTATAGGATTGTACTAACCATTTCGGACTTTGATTTGGATGTGGGAGTAGCCCTTGGTGACGTTCTTGACACTCCGAACGACCCTCGACATATTGCTGCTACAGGGGTAAATAGACCTTTATTCTGCGAATGTATGCCGACGGCTCGAGCGCCAGTGGTAACTTCACAAGAAGCTCAGTACAGTGCTCGATGACGCTGAAGTTGCGGCTATTGGTAGGCTTGCTAATTTTGACGAGAGAGGGGTTTAGCTTGGCTCTGGATGAATGCGGAAGCAGTATTGCAGCTTTAAGAGGATTTCTAGGTAGATTGAATAGATTAAAATATGGATTTATTGATAGAATGATGGTGACATTAACGCGAAACACATCCGGAAGGTACGGTGACGTTTCAGTCAAGGCTCAAAGCTCCTCTCTTCAGCGCAGGGTCTTGGCTGGCTTACTAAGCATCATTCGCCACATGAGGCTGAGCTTTTGCGCGTTTGAGAGGCTCAGGTTGTCAAGTGATATGGAAAAACCCGTTCCCAATCAGCTCATCGCCTATCTGGTAATGAATGCTCAAGACTGCTCTCATCTTCGCTACACAACCTTCATCTGCAGCACGTATCCCATCCATGGCGCTCATTCAGTGTCATTTTGGAGGACAGTCTCTGGCCGCTGTCCGATTCAAGCATACACGACATAGCTGTATCATCAACTTTTGGAATAATTGAAGCAATTACCTAGCCAGTACTACTCTCTATTCCTCCTGACGTCTGTCTTTGGCGACCAGAGACCGATCGCGAACCGAATCTGCACCTATGCTGGTCGCAGTTCACTTCCACAGCGAACCCAGCTGTGCTCTTGGGAATAAGCCTGGGCTCTTTTAAGTGAGCATCATTACATTTCTAGGGATGATTGGCACTGCAATCTTCATATCTACATACAGGCAGCCAAGAGACACATGCACCGCTTGGCATGAAGATCATCGCTGCTACAGGAGGATTTCTTCAAGAGCAGAGTCTGAAAAGCAGTTCCATTCTATCACTCCAGGAGGATATCTTCAAGAGCAGAGTCTGAAAAGCGGTCTGATTCCATCACTCCAGTCATCAATGCAGCCCAAACGGTACCGATGCGTATCGTCCTATGATCAAGCTACCGAGGAAGACACCGCCAAGGACCGATAAGTAGTATCCCACATTGTATGTCATGACCGCCAACATGCTATACATTGCTCAGCTCACAAATCGCTTGGAATAGTGGTGAGTGGTCTGCTTACAGTAGGTATCCGATGCCAGCAATGACTGTATCCAATACAGCTCTGGGTACATCAGTGCTGAACCTCCAAGGTCTGAGCGTATACTCCTGCAGCTTGACCGGGGCGACGCCGTCAAGGCTGCTATCGCTGGATTTGGTTTCATTATTTCGTTTGTTTCTTCCACCTATGTAGTATTTATAGTTAGCATGCCAGACATGGACATGATCGATGCGGATCAGAGCGTTTTTCGCGAGCATATTGAGCATCGACAATCCATCTCTTTCATGAATATTTGATCTGCGATTCGGTTTCGAGGTTCATGAGGTATGACCAGCTTAGAGAGACATACCTTGCAATATGGTTTGTCGCCTTAGCTCAGCCTGTGCATTCTTTCGTTCCTGAAACGCCCTCAAGGCGAAGAGACCTCGAAAGATGATGGCCAGCAGAATGAGGAAGATGCATGTTCCTGCATACTGTCCCGTACTTGATGGGGTCCATGCGCTTGAGTAAAGAGACGTTGCCGTGGAGGTGAAGAATACCATTTGCATTTCGTCGGACATCATGGTTGAAGAAGACATGTTCATATCCATCATGGATGGGTTACGAAGGGAAACTGAAAATGCGGTTTCAAGAACAGCGTCTTAGCTAACCAGTGAACTTGGAGGTAGCCTTTCTTTCAGTTGGTTCAGCAGCAATCTTCAATATGGGAACAGGATATAAGGGATAGTGCCGTTCGGGGAAAGTATGTTGAAGATGTAAGAAGGAGAGGAGGAGGCTAAAAATAAGCTGAGAAGAAGAACCAGCTCGGCAACTCACATGCGCACAAGGGGCCCGTTACGGGGGGATTCCGTGTCATTTTACGTGCGAAAATGGAGTGTATGATGGTGTTGGTGACATTTGAGAGCGATTGAGCAAGTTTTATGACGCTAATGGGCTTAGTGCAGCGCTAAGTGACTTTGTCTTTGTGGACGGACAACGAACGCCTTTTCTCCMCCACCAACTCAGATCCTGTCTCGGCCAATTGCATCCATTCAGCTTCGCAATAGCAGGCGAAAAAGGGTGGCCACGTTGTGCTGAACCCAGTGGGATGGCTTACCACTCGGACATAAGTAGACGTGGGGCGTCGGCAGATCTGGCCCGCATTCAGAACCTACTCTCGTCGGCCGCTGATGACTTCGTGCCTTACTTAGATCCTGCTAGCCTCGGTGACTGCCAAAGTCTTCTTTCTTTTTCTTGCTCTCTCTCCTACTTGAGCACTGTCCTTCCTCAGTCTATCGCGCGCACTATAATCTCTTTACATTCCACACTTTCCAGACAACAAACAGCCCGAATTGCATCATATAATAGTAAAGATGGATATGTCCGGCATGGACATGGGTGGTGGTGATGGCATGGACATGCCTCTGAATGATACTGGCGTGGATTTCACAAACACGACCCAGGCGGAAGATTTTCTCAGCGAGATTCTTGATGATACCGAATTCCAGGTCATAGGAAATGCTTATGCGAGGTACTTTTGGTATGGCGTTGTCGTCCTTATTGGCATCTGTGCCATCTTCGATATGATTCAGAAGACTACTTTGCGAATGAGGTATGTCAACGCTTCTGCGCACGAATTACAGCAAATATTGATGTCCATATGCAGGCTGAGAGGAGCAGCAGCAAAGGTCGCTTACCCTGCTAGACCATCCAACGTTTTCACGAAGTCTGCAGCTACGGTTACAGCGATCCTCCGCGAAGCTTCATATATGCAGCTCACTCCGGCTAGACAAGCTTTTTGGATCAAGGTGCCCCCGTTTGGAATCATCAGCCTCCTGCTGGTCTATCTTGGCTTTGTATTGGCTCTCGAGTTCATTGATAATGATATCCCTGGTGCACAGCATTACACTGCTCTGGGAATCCGTGCTGGTTGGCTTGCCATAGCTCAGGTTCCATTGCTGATCCTTCTTGCCGGCAAGAACAATCTCATTGGCCTTATTACCGGCGTCTCTTACGAACGCCTCAATGTAATTCATCGTTGGGTCTCTCGAATGCTCTTACTTCTGGCGACCCTGCATGTGGGTTACCAGAACTACGGATGGGATCAATACGGTTTAAGGCAGCTTGAATGGTCGACTGATACTTGTCCTCCTACCGGTGTTGCTGCATATGCTATCCTACTCTGGATGAATCTTACGACCTTTGTGCCAATGCGGAACTTTTCTTATGAATTCTTTGTAGTCCAGCATCTGATCACATTTTTCGGCTTCATTATTGCTATTATGATCCACTTACCTTCCACGGCACTCTATTCTCGAGTCTGGATATACATTCCAATCGTGCTATACTTCCTTGACCGAGTCATCCGCACTGGGCGCTATGCCTACAACAACACCTACCCGGGTCATGCAACTCTGACAGCACTCGATGGAGGCGTAACCCGAATTCGTGTACCGGTCCAACGCATCAAGAAGTGGAAGCCAGGATCCCACGTTCTCCTCTCCATACCCCGTCTAGGCTTCGGTCAATCCCATCCAGCCACTATCGCCTCTATCCCCTCCTCCCACAACAACGACCTCGTCTTCATCTTGAAAGGGCATAGAGGATTCACCGACCGCCTCATGAAATCCGCTAACTCTTCCACCACCTCCCTACTTCCCAGCACAAAGCAAGATTCCTCCGCCCCTCAACAGACCCACATCGCCCTAATCGACGGCCCCTACGGCGGTTCCCAATCCGACTTCGCAGCCTTCGATTCCATCCTCCTCATCGCCGGCTCCACAGGCATAACATTCACCATCCCCATCCTTCTCGACATCGCCCACCGCGCCTCCTCATCCCGCCTCCCCGTCCGCCACCTATCTTTCATCTGGGTCATAAAATCCACTTCCTGCTCATCTTGGATCTCTAACGAACTAATCTCCGCTTTCCAAAGCCTTCGCAACGCAGGGATTGAAACCTCCCTCAAAATCTTCGTCACCTGCGATGATACTTTCACAGAAGGCACCTCGGACTCTCCCACCAAGAACACGGGATGCCAATGCGATAAATCATTAGGCCCATGCTGCTGCGTCCGAAATAACACCACAAAAAACGAAACAGAAACAGACGCCATCTCCCGCAGTGGCAGCAAATCCTCCATCCCCAACGAAAAACCCCAACCCCAAACCACAGAAATAAAAACAACAACATCGCCATCCCCTTGCTGCCCCCCCAACAACCCCTCCTCCCCCCTCACATCCCTCGCAACCTTCGCATCCGGCCGTCCAGATGTCTACTCCCTAATCTGGCAACTACTCGATCAAGCGGAAGGCGAGAGCGGCGTAGCGTGTTGTGGACCAATAGGGTTGAATGCGCGGGTGAGGAATAGTGTGGTGAGGTGTAGTGATGAGAGAGCGGTGCATAAGGGGACGGGGGAACAGGGGGTTTATTGCCATGTTGAGGGGTTTGCTTGGTAGTGTTTGGGGTTGAAGAGCTGGATTTTGGGGTGGGGGTGGGGAGGGGGAGGTTTGATTGCTGGTTTTTGGGAGGGAAAGGGGGGCAGGGTTGTATGGATGTGAGATATGCATGAGATTTTTGATTAATGAGTATAGTATTGATACCCCAATGAAGACTCTCATTTGCCTTGCCATCCCTGTTCATCCATCCTTGGGTATGATAGACTTTCACTCCGTTATGGTGGAACAGCTAGCAATAGTAGAACAGTCAGCTATAGTAGAATCGACTTATCTACTGACAATCCCCATTTTTCGCTAGCGGCAGTCCCCATTTTTAGACGAGCTTGCCGCAGACCTATCAGCTTACCTCACCACCACTTTTAAAATTGGCATCTGCAACATTCGTAGATACCGACCGACCTATAACAAAAAAGTCGATCTCCCAGGGGCGTACCTAGTCCCTAAAATTCAAGGATAAGGTGCTTAAATAGGCTCAGTAAGTATTCGTAGATACTACTTAATCATATATGTAGTTTAAGGATATTTAAGAATACACCCTGATAGTTAGAAGAGCTCTCCTAGGGAAGAGCTCCTATATACTGTAGAAATTAACCAGCAGGACTTCGACTCAGGTAATCCTCCTACCATAACAGGGTAAAAGTCTTCACAACCAGCCCAAAACGATTACCCCCACCATCCCTACCCCCACAGCCAAAACCCCACTCCCTATCATCCCCCTCAACCTCCCTCCCTCACCAGTAAACACACTCGGCACCGGCGTCGCTCCCCCAACCACAGTCCCATTCCCACTCCCCGTACCATTACCCGTCGTTGTAGCATTGATATTCGGGCAAACAGATTCCGGCGGCTTGCTAGTAACGTTGGCGCAGAGAGCGTTGACGTAAGGGAGGAGGACTAGGTCGCTCATGTAAACACGTGTTGATTATCTGTCATGCGTATGTGTTTCATGTGGAGAGGGGAAGGCATAGTGACGGGAAAGGGTGGGGAAAGGGTGGGGAAAGGTATACCCTGGAATTCAGCTGGACTACAAGTAGCGACTTCGCATCCGCCTGTTACGCAGCCGAAGGTTAGGTCTGTGCATATGCAGGTGAGGTTGGAGAGGGTGTTGCAGGGGGAGGCGGCGAGGCCTTGGGCGATGCAGGGGGCCTGGGTGGTGGTTAGATTTTGAGATGAGTGGGGGGGATTCGGGGGAAGAAAGGGGGGGGAGAGCGCACGGCGCAGGGGGGAAGGGATCCGGCGGAGGTGGATGATGGGGCGGGGGCTGTGCTGGCGAGAGTTTGGGCTGCGACGAGTATGGATTGAGTTGAGGTGAGGAGGAGGAGGAGGGAAGATGTTAATGAACGCATGGCAGTTCTATTAGATGGATGATTCGCTTTAGTGATGGATATGTTGAGCTGAAGCTTCAACAGTAAAGAGGTATGTGGGGTTGGAGAGTTAAACAGAGGAAGGGGAGGAGGGTATAGCTATACTGATACAGTTAGGTTTTGTAACTTACCGAGAAGTTCCACAAGCCGATCCTAATCGTTGTGCAGTAGTGAAATAGTGCCAAGAGTGATAGGTATTAGTCGATAGGGAGATCCATTCGCTCTCACTTGTCGAACCACATATCTAGCGCACGCTTATGCAGCTCCGAAGACCAACTGGGGTAGTCTTGCTCGAATAGGTCATCTTGATATGCAGGCTGCATGTTTCATCTAGCGAACCACTCATGAACCCCGGCACGTGGTGTGGTCAAGTAGGACATCGCGGGACCAGTAAATATAATAATCCTTTTGTAGTTGAAAGAAAAGAGTACCTTAGGAAATATCGAAATGCACGTATTAGAGTCGAAGGAAAAACATGCGGGGCAAATTTTGAACGCTTCTCATTCTCTCTCCAGTTTTCCTTTATTGCGTTTCGTCAGCATTGGCAAATTGATGACTGGCCGAAGATCTCGTACAGTCAGAGGTTTTTGTATGCCCTCTGATTTGAAAGCTGTAAGAGACGATGACTATGACAGACGAATCGGATCCTTTCATATCGTTCCTACTTCCGGCCTTTGCTTCAAAATGCAAAATGTTGCTTTCCGCATGAGTGAGCAGTGGAAAGAGTAGCATGGTGTCATCAGTCCACCACAGGTTCCTGAGGGTTTTCTCGGATCACTAGGTCTTCATCCACCTTCGTTTTCCCAGTGGGTCAAAGTCCAAGAGAGCAATCCTGGAATGGCCTCCATAATAGGGGAGAATCCGTCCAAACGCATCGCGAGGCCGATTTGATCGGTCCAATAGTAAATCCAGGAAGATGTGTTCCATCATGTACATCTTTGGACCAGGCGTAATTTCTCCTCATTCTCCAGCAATCAAAGTCACTACTCGTCATGAAGCTTAAAACTGCATCGGAAGTTTTTGAGAGAACAGATCAGGATGCATTTGTTTTGACAAACTTATAGGCCGAACAAGTTTGTGTTAGTCTCCAGTGTCGCCGTAAAGTGCGTGGCCGTCACTACGACCGTGACTCTGTGCAGCTTCGGCTTCGAAGAAAGAGGAGTCTATTGCCTCTGGGCAAGAGCGCTCTTTTCTTAGCAAAAGTGGCTGGKATTTGATGAACTTGCCGGACTGTTGCCCTTCTGATGTTGACATAACCAATCCCGCAGGGATTCCTGCTCACATCGAAGCTACCAGCATAGCGGTGAGAAATTGCAGAAGAACTCACTCTTACCCACTACAGTCCAATTGCTGGAGAATTTCTCTTCTCAAACAGGTGAGTAGTCTTGATATTCAGCAAAGACTTTCTGCATGCCCTCATAGGGGAAAGCAAGTATCTTGCTCATAACACGTTTCACGCTCAGCGCATGAGGCATCCCAATCAATTGCAACGAACACGTATCATGAATTCAATTGACCAGATCACAGCATCAGCAATGAACGTTGATGCCTGTACAATCCAGACTCAAGGCTTCCATAAAGCTCTCATAAGCCCGTCTTCCGCAGCAAAATCCTGGAATGAGGGGAAGAACGGGATATTTCGGCCAATCAATAACCCGGATTCATGCTTACGTAACCCCGCAACGGCGTCCTGACATCGAACGTCTGCCTGCACAGCCCAGCCGGACTGCATCTGCAGCCCGCTTCTAATTCAGGCGTTCATCAAATAGATATACGATGTCTTCCGTCATCGTGCTTCTCGACCCGTCTGCTATTGACCTAAAGCTCGACCTCACTTTCGTATTAACTGACGAAACATATCCCATGGCGGTTTCCTGATCTGAAAAACTCCCGCAGGGCACAATATATATATCTCTCTCTCTAAGTCATGGTCGTAGTCCTCCACTCCCCCTCCCCCTTCTCCATGCCACCACCAGCAGACTCCACCAACCCCACCCAGGCCCCTGCCGCCTACGAACTCGAGCAACTCCAATTCTCCCACTACTCAGCCACAGCCTCAGGCTCCCTCCGCTCTCGCGCCTCCAGCGTCATTTCCACGGGTACGAAATTCAGTTTTTCGACCCTGCAGTCGCAGTCGCAGGGCGCTTATCATATTGATGAAGTGCTTGAGAGGAATAACAGTAGCAGTAGTAACCATAGTGAGAACTGGAATGGTGTTTCCATGAGATCTAATGCCGGGCAAAGGCCGGGCTCTCTGTATAGTGTGCGTTCTATGGCGACGTCGTTGCCGCCTTATGAGGGGCATGCGCCTTCTTCGTTTTCAGATGCTGCGCTAGCGAATGCTGTTGCTGTGACTGAGAATGGTGTGGGGCAGCAAGTAGCGACTACGACGCCAGGAAATGTAGCTACACCGGCGGACAGCTACTTGCAGCGACAGCCGTCATCAGCATCATCAACGCAGCTTGACGCCGAAAATTCCCTAAGCATGCACTACGGGCGTGTAGTCCGGCACATAGACGAAACGCATCGGCGGCAAGTCGCGCGGATTAATCTAGCGCATGAACAAGAAATGGCTGCGATGCGTGATGCGATTGATAAAGCGTACCGGCAAGAATTCAAAGCCAAGGATCGGGAGATAGAGCGGATAAGAGCCGAGGCGGCGGATGATATGGCGAGGTTGGAGGAGTCGAAGGTTAGAGAGGTGGATGGGGTGAGGGGGGAAGGGGAAAAGCGGATGGTGGCGCTGGAGGGGGAATTGGAGAGGCTGAGGAGGAAGGGGGAGGAGAGGGAGGGGGAGATGAAGAGGGAGTTTGAGGGGAGGTTGGAGAAGGCGTGTAATGCTATTGAGGATGTGTGGGAGGGGAGGTGGAATGATAGGAGTAAGTTGGCGGGGGAGGAGAGGAGGAGGTATGTGAGGGATAGGGATGGGGAGTGGTTGGGGATGATTGGGGGGGTGTATCCGGAGTTGGTGGGGGAGATGAGAGGTGCTATGGGTGTGGGAGGGGATAAGGCGAAGGAACGTTGATGCGTGGAATGTGAGTTGAGAGCCTTGGTATCCTTTGGATTTGTGGTCTATGGATGCAGACCATGCACAGGAGAAGGGACTGTATAAGATTGGGGAAGGAGGGGGAAAATTCAAGAATGATCCTGAAACGTTTGTGGGAGCTTCATCATGACTTGGTCATGACGACTGATTTTGTATATTTCGCCATATTAGATACACTTAGCCAATAGGAGTACGTGCTGCTGCCACCTCTCTTGCCACCGCCGCCATGCCCTCTAGAGTTTCGTAGCCTGTTACCCATAACAAAAGTCCAGCCCAATGCGCACAGTCATGCTTGTTTGCATTGACCGGATCTCTAAACTGCCGCTTGAGCAGTAGGCGAGCGAATTGGAATTGGGTATCATGCACTGCGTCATTGCGTTTCTCCACAATGTTTTCGAAGTTGGCCATGGTCTCCCGGTACTTTGAGGATAATCCTGTCCGTTGTTCAAAGGTCTGCGCGGATATGTTGTCCAGGATGTTCTTCGATCGAGACATCTTATTCTTCCGATCGTGCCCCGGAGCGCTTGTACCCTTCTCCACCTTCGGCACACCCTTCTTCGCCAGCATTGACTCCAACTTCTCAGCAAATTTAATCATGAGGTCAGACTTGAAAACCTTGAACTTCATGAGATCGTCGAACTCTCGGCTCTCCAAGTCCTCCTATCAAAGGTTAGTAAAGAGGTCAGGTAAAGAGTACCTTAGGAAGCAGATTAATTAGTTCTACTTACTCTAAGTCGGTCCATCCAGTCATCAGCGGGCATTTCAATGGCTAGCTTCTCCCTATCGTTAGGAAGTAGATGTGAGACTCGTCGATGGTAAGCGAGGATGGATTTATCGATGGGTGTGGGTGCGGGATCTAGTGATAGCGAGACTTGATCTTCTTGGTATATTGGTAAGTCCTTTTTACCAAGGATGTCAAGCATAGTATCGGATAGAAGGAATGCCTTTGGGGTCAAATTCGCCTCAACGGTCCCCGCCTTTGGGGGGGTGACGTTAACGTGGAACCTGTGCATATTGTAAATGTTCTGTACTTGGTATCATGGTAGAAAGACTTACTGTGTAGGAGGAGTATTTAGGTTGGTGAGAGTGACTTGGGAAGGTGCGGTGGGCGAATGACTGCTTAAATGTATGTTAGGTCTTCTTACTCTCTGAGTCACGGAAAGCTAGATACTTTTAGAGCATGAGCGACCGTGGGTGGAGATGAGCTAAGCACTGATGGGGCCAACCAGAGTCTTTCATAGCGTTTGGACCCCTACTCTCGAGATATCCGCCTTCATTGTGAGAACTTGATGAATACTCAATGATGGATCAAAAGATATCTCCTACTTCTCATCCCAGGCAATGTAGATATTGTGCGCTGGCTATGTACGCTTGATACTCGGTTAGCCGCACAATAATTGAATCCACCAAAACATGCCAGGGTCCCTTGGTTGCACACTATATTTCGCTCAGGAGAAGTAACTATATCTACGAGTGTCAGCTCAGGCTTTTTAGCCTAGTGAACCAGGAATTGGACACTAGCGGGTCGATTTCTCTAATTCAATCATCATTCTCAACATCTTTGACTGCCGTTATTAGAGCATCCACCTCTTTGAATCGCGTGTCTGCGATTGCTAATTGCAATTCATGCGTCCTTGTAGTCATGGCTGAAATTGCTTTCCTCACTTCTTCCATGACTTTGCCCGGGTCATCAATGATATGTTTCTCCTCTTCCCTGTCGTCTGTGAACCGGTTCCAGATCTTCACGTTGGTGGAAAGGAGCCCATTGGGAAGCTTGGTGCCCTCGGCGCTAGTGATTTGGCTGCAGAGAATATGACGTAGTGGGGGGACTTTCGGTTCAGCGTAGCCAGGGATTGACAGCTCATCCGGGTCGAATTGGGTAACTTTTTGGACCTCGGGATATCGACCACTTTCAGTCGACCAGGCCGGTTTTATGAACTAGAGTAGGATCTTCTATTAAAAATGCAAAGACAATTCAAGGTCAGAAATAGATATACCGTCCTCGTCACCCTTATCGAATGACCAGTAAGATCCAAGGTGGCTGTCGTATAGCCGTGATCGCCATCCTGGTAATGCTCCGCTCGAGAATAAAGAGGAAATCCATTGCCCTCTCCTCATGCATTCCCTAACCTGCCTTGGCTTGTCCGCTTGTTCAAGATTTTTGAGCTTAGTAATTGTGGCCTGGCCTGCATCGGCCCACTCTTGGGATTCCATCCTCAGCTGATGAGCTTGTGACTCGCATGCAGAGACTATGTCAAAATCGCCTCGGCGAGCAGCGAAGTTTCCTAGTCTTTCATGTATAGAAACTCGTTTGGAGTAACGCTCAAGCATTTCATTGGCCTGCAAGACAGCGTCGTGGGATTCCTGGCAGAATAAGCGGAGAGCGACTTCGCCTTGCTTTTCCCTGCTCTCATTACTGATCATCTGGCCACCCGTCTCAAGGGCGATCAAGTCTTCAAATCGGTCTCTCCAGTTGCGTTCTGGTATCTCCATCTCGAGCCGTAAAGGCGGAAATGGGCTCCCAATGATATATCCAACAGGCCACATGCGGGGGGGCTCGCAAGATATGTTGAGAAAGAATGCAGTATACGGGCATTCAGGGGTAGATTCATATAATCTGCCCATGATGCCGGAGCACCGCAGCTCTCGCAGTGTCTGTCTGCGTCGTTGGCTTGAGAGGAGCTGGGATGGTCGGACATGGTCATTTACTGTCAAGGGATCTCGGAGTGGCGCTGGTAGTGTACAGTCCGCTGTCTTGGCGGCAAGGTACGAAGTAGAATGGTTCACTCGGTTACGCCTCATAGGGCTGGGACTTGCCTGGAACGCGTAGCTTCTAAATTGGTCACCAAAGCGACGAGAATGGCCTTCGGGCCCGCTTCGCCAGCTTTAGGTCTATCCCTAGGGAGTTGCGCTATAAACAGTAAAAGAGTCGAGAGGGACAACCCTTCTAGCGAGCTACCGGTTACAAACATTTGCGCAGGCGGTGGAGTAAGGTGAACTATAAGATTGAGGAAGACTTATTGGTGAGTATTTTGCTGTGGGTCAATGCAGATGTTTCGGTCGCTTGGAGATCTCTGACCTTTGTGATACGGACGCACCTCTGGCCACCCATACTACGCATGTTGAAGCCCAGTTCAGACCGTTCAAAAGCGGCTCTGCGGCTAAAGCAGGAAGAACAGAAGAGGCTTGGATGAATTGAGTGTGGTATTGACTAAGTAGGAATCTTTTGGACGACTTTGCGCGCTGCAAGAAAGAGAGAGAAATATGGCCAGTGCATGGCTGGCTTGTGGCGCTGTCCCTACCACAGATATAGGCTCACAAGAGACAGAATTCTTCGCTGCTTTCTATGATAACTTTCTCAAGTCCAGAACGGCATCTGCCATATTCCTTCAAGCGCAAGACCTCGCCATCCATCATTCCGTGAAGGTAAGCCTCCCCTATAAGTCTAAATCCGCAGCGAGGATCAGCCTCATTGAGCGGGCTCAGGACAACAGGGACCCTGCAGCCGAGCAGAATGATGATGAGGTCGCCTACTTTCGCACGGGAGGGTGCAATACCAAAATGGTACGGTATTTCGCGTGCATCAGCAAGTGTAAAGAAACGTTCATCCCATATGACCTCTTGAACCCTCTTCAGGAACTCAACCGTGATCCATCGCGGCTTGCCTTGGCGGATCAGCTCGGCTGTATGAATGTCCCCATTGACGTTCCGTAACTCAATGGCCCACTCCATTGCATTCAAGTACGAGCTTGGTGGATCCTTGCCCTCGGACGTCCTATTCGCAACGAGCGTCCGCCATAATTCATCGGAATGATCTTTTGCTTCTCCAGCGCTGCTGGTTCCCGGAGTCATAAGGCCAAGTTTCAACCATTCGCGAGGCATCATCCCTTCATACAATCGATGAGAGATCTTCTCAATGACGCGATCTCTGAATCCGCGGACATACATTGTCCCATCTGATATGCGGCGAGGACGAACGCCCAATATAGCTTTTGCTTTGGTTTTGAAATTAGACGGATGCGCCAACAGGTCTTGTTTTCTCAGGTCGAGAGATGCTTGCCCTATAAGTCAAGTCAATACTGGTCCGATTAAGTAAATGAGAGTGACGACCGACCTTCATCTCCGTCAACATCTATCTCTCCGAACAGAATTTCCGCTTCACTGTCTCCGCACGCATGGTATGGGCGTTCGGCTACCACAAGACTGTTGCCTGCAATGCGAGACGATGGCCCTGAGCGTGGCATTCCGAATGCAGACTCTTCCAAAAGTCGAATCCACGACGGTAGCTGGACCACCTCAGCAGGGGGCTTCCGGCCGCGGTACTCAAGGCGTTCCCTGATAGTCAAGCGCTTTATTTTCCGATTTGGCGCCCATTTTCGACATATGATATCCAGTTGCCTTGATTTAGTGATACAGAAAGCAACAAAATCCGTGAATACTTGAAGTACATTTTTCGTGTAATCTGCTGTGAAGGTGATTTCAGAGGCATTATGTTGCCGCAATGGCCAATGTTGCTGGGAATTGGGTTGCACATCCCGAGCCAATGTCATTAACGCGTATACAGCGTCACGAGGATCTCCAGCTTCGAACATTGTAAGCTCCGAAACAAGGGTCTCAAGGTCTTTGAAACGCTCTTTTGATCGAACGTATTCGTTAGTGACTGAAATCATTTTACCAGCACCAGATGCTTTCAAGTCACCCAATACCATGAGTTGGTGTTTGAAGTCCGGTGACTCCTTGTACAGAGCCGCAATAGTATCAGCTCTGCGTAGATAGATTTCGACCGCACTGCAGTAATCACCCCAATGGACAGAACTATCACCACACAATAGKAACGCTTCCTTGGCAAACGCCAATTCTTTGACAACCCAACGCCGGCGAAACCATTCTCTTTTCATCAAAGCTATGAATGCACTCCATTCTTGAGCGCTCGATCCCTGGGGGGTCAATCTGTCCCCACGCTCAAGCTCCGGTATTCGCCCGACAAATTGCATCCCGACGCAACTATCCTCACTCTCTTTACCAAGCCAGATTCATACACCTTCTGCATGCTCATATACGTTAGCCATCCTACTAACTTGGATGCTGTTTTCCTTCTCGTCATTTTGATTGATACATATGCAATCGACCCAAAGGATCAGCGTCTCCGGTTCATGTTGCAATTGATCTTGCTCCCGGTCGGAATAATTTCTAAGATGTCTTAAAGCGTCATCAAGATTTGGTCTCACGTAGAATGTCGCATTTGGTTTTAGTCTGTGCTTCTCCTTGACTATTTCCTTGACTATTTCCCACGCATGGTTAACGAATCTATCGATCGGTTTATTGGGCGGCCGTGGACTAGCTGGCCATGACTCAGGCTTTCGGATCCACAGCTTTTCAGTAGGCTCTTCGTTACCCATGTGTATGAGAGTGCAACATAATGAAGCAATGGATCATTGGACTTAGCGGTCCTGAGTTCTGTATGGAGCATATCTCCCTTATCGTCAGCGGGAAAGATATGCAACAGTCGAATTTCATCGTCGGCAATCCGTGGATACTTGTATTTTGCTTGCGGAAGGATCAAGCCACGACGTAAGGTATCGAGATTGTCTTGAGTGCGTTCAAGACTTGGAGTAAAACTGTGAGGTTCTGAAAGGGTAGAATCGAACCTCGATGTACGCACCCGTTTTAGGGGTTTCTTTCCGCCTGGAGGCATCGTATGGCGTTGACAGAATGCCTTGAAAGAAACACTTCAGAGGTAGAACTCAAGAATCTACTCTGTATTCCCATACAGTTGGTGAGGCTTTATTTGCACTCTATGCTGGACGACAGCGAGACTCGTGCAAGGAGAGGCTGGAATGACGCCAGTCTTATCTCTGCTTCTCGCCATTGAGAAGAGAACGGTGGGTGGGGTTCCTGCCGCTGAAAAGCGCCCCCTGCAGTGAACAGACTCGACATCCTCCGATAAATGCCAGAACTAATAATCGTGAGCGTCAAGTGCTAGCCTGATTGGTAAGAGTCAGGCCTGTTGTAGCAGCGATCGCCAGCCAGCTTATGCAGAAGAAAACAACTCTGCCTCCAGAAAATGTTACCGATACTATGGATAAGTAGTATTCAGCTGAGGGAAGGCCCAGCGCGACAACGAGAATTCCGATGTTACATATGACTGCAGATTGACGCCCAGGCGTTGGGAAAGATGTCCCACACAGCACTTAGATCATGCCGCTTAATTAGCGGGGTGCCCCCTAGAGATAGCCTAAAGACAGGTCGCCTATGCGTGCGGACTTACCCTATAGATAGCCGCTGTTACCTTGGTAACATGGTGCAAAGCGACAGAATTCTGGCCCCAGCTCACTTGAGGCTCCACACCCGATCCAGGTGATGCAACCTCTCCTCTCACGTACCACAACTCACCCAAGGTCCTACATTCCAAGCATTCCGAAAGCGCGCGCTCTCGCACAGCCTACTTTGGGGGCCTTAAGAATAGCCACAGAGGTAAGTGTGAGAGGTAGCGCCACGCCGCCTATTCTTTCTAGAAATTCCACGGGATAGGACGCCTATCTCCGTCTTAGTCAATCTGGAATATTTCCTGTATTTCACAAGGTCGGAGGTCGGAAGAACGCGTTATGTGTAAGGCTACTGGATAAGCTATCATCAACGGCAATAAGAAGGATTCGCTATTGATCTTAGATTTCTAACCATGGTAAACAATCTCTTAACGCAGATAACGCTGCAACACCGAGACACATGTGTCCAGATACAGCAACTGCATACTTCAACGCCTTCGGCTAGCCATTGTTTTAATTGAACGCCTTGAAAACTGGTCGTCAGCGCTAACAGCTTGGACACATGGCAAGTTATTTGTCCGCGCAACCCTATTGGGCCTGAAAGCTCGTGGCATGCTTAGCGCAGTACAGCATTCTACTGACACCCAAACCTCGCCCTTAGCACACAACGCATTTCCTACAGTTTTGGACTCTATGTTTGCCTTGTTGTTGCAATAACGACATACGCTACAATACTGCTCACCGAGGAGCGGCTTTCACTTTTTAGTAAAATCGACTCTACTACACCTCGTCACCATATTATCTGAACCTTTTCGCAGGACATGGCCGACGGCATGGCTTGTCCGGAAGACGAAAACTCAACGGATTGCTTATTGCGAGAATTGCTGAAGGCCATCAACGATAAAGACGACGAGTTCAACTGGGATCCCCTCAACTTCGCCTTTACAGTTCCGATTGGCTTGGTAGCTGCATTATTTGCAGCACTTACTGTCTTCCAGGTCATCTTATCCGCAGGATCTGGACGACGTCGGTGCAACGAGATTACTATCGGTCGATGGTCTAAACTTACAACAAGAAGATGGAGTTGGCATGACCTGATGATACTGTCCACCGCCAAGACCCCACTGCTCAGATCTGACCGCATCTTGAAAATACTCAGTGACAACAAGAACGCGCAGCCGAATCCTGGCAACCCGGAATATGGATCAATAGATCACTGCCCCAACGGCGCGTCAGCCGCTAGCTGGCTCAAATTTCTGCAAGAAATAAATTTGGATGGAATAGGTCTGGAAGACCCAGCCCCCTCTGGCAAGAATGAAAACATTGCTATGACCCCGGCTGATTACCTTCCAAGCGATTTAATAGCCGTCCCTGCTTATGGCGAGGTCGGTCTTATAGTTGCTATGGCAGCAGCAGCTGGAGCATACTCGTGGAAGTTTAACTCACAGTCTCCGTATCCGATTATCATAGGGGAAGACTTCCAATTCGACTTTCGACAGCATCCAACCCTCGGCACTGTGGGAGCATTTTCGAGATATGTGCAGAGAGTGGAAAAGAGTTCGGTTTCAAGAAAGTACCTTGCGAAAGCTATTGAGCATGCAAGAGGTAAAATCGGCATTGCTACGCTTTTTCCTTTTAATGAACAGGTCAAGAAACAATTATCATTGAATGAAGGCCCAGTATCTGTGAATGTTGTCGAGCTATCGGACTTTCGACATCTGCTTAGAGGCATACATCGACAAGACGAATGCACAATACTGACACGAGGGCACTTGTGTACTCTTCCCACGTACTTTGACCGAAGCGATGAACATTTGCTGTGGCTTTTCATAGCTGATACGCCAGAACATCCCCCAGCTATCTTTCCATCGGATCTTATACATGTCCCAAACCTGCTTTCCATCCTGCCTCTGAATAGCAAATTCTGGGGGGCTGAGCAAAGCATAGATAAAACCAAAAGGATGCCTGCCTTGCTCAATGGTATATCATGGATAGACTACCCTCCAGAAAAAGATCCCTCAACAGATCATCAGGCGATTATCGGATATATCGGATACGTAAATATCTACCAGGGGTGTATTCAAATGCTCTATGAACCACAGGCCTTTCAAGCCTGGTTCGACTCGCGAGGGCCATCCAAAAGACAGGTATTTCGCCAAGGCGTGCTTGTTCAGCTTCAGCAGCTAGATAAATGGCTTCAAAATCGAGACCGTGAACAGGAAATCAGGTGCAGCATAATTAATCTTTACCGCATAACCAACGCATTGCTAAAAGCAGAAAACGCAATTACGAATGGTTCATTGGGAGCCTCCGCGCCTGCTGATCAAGCCGGCACTCAGCGAATTAAGCACGGAGACAATTCTAGGCAGGACACGACCAATGGCCAATCGAATCTTGATGACGGATATCTGGGAGTAATCGTCAACCGGCACTCCAAAACGCTCACTACACTCCGGGATCTGGTCAGCGAATGCTTACCAAAGGACTATGATGCGAAGAGAACACAGCAGTACAGAGATAATACTGTTCAAGACTGGAAGGGGCACATTAAATTACTTCGAGCTCTTATAGGAATCAGTCCAAGCTTGTTTGGCTCATTGCTCAATTTCTATCATATTATTGCGCTCTTGGAAGCCCTTCGCAAGCTACTAGAAGTATGGAAGGATACTAAGAAGGAAGACCATGCTAAGGAGGAAGATTACGCTAAGAAGGAAGAACATACTAAGAAGGGAGAATACATCAAGAAGGAGGAATATACTAAGGAGCCAAGACATACTAGGGAGGAAGACCATACCAAGAAGGAAACCAAAAAGGACCAAGATGCTAAGAAGGAAACCATGAAGGACCAACGTACTAAGAAGGAAGAATTGTCTATCAAAGATGTCTTGATTTGGAGATGCATTCTAATGTATGTTCTGTTTTGGACAGCACCGGACAACTCCAAGGTTTTTACGTCGGGAACGTGGGAACAAGTCATCCCTATTCTTTAGCCATAGACACTAGTGCTTCCAACATCAAAGGCTCAATACTCGGTACACTTTATTCATGGTTCCGATCATCGCTCCCAGCTCTTAGCACCAACGTGACAGATATCTGCCACGGCCTCAAAACCCCAACCAGGTCTAGGGTGAGCACCATTTCATTCTCACGCGAGCCCTACTTGCCCCTAGACAATCTAGTGACACCTTTCTCTAGATATATAAAGTCTCCAGAGACATGTCCAGGAGAACTCCTCGTGCCTAGACTCGAGTCATAAGACGTTATCATCTGCAGACACTCCGATCCAGACAAACGTCGTCTTGAGTCCCTATCTGTCCAGGGCCGTTAGTCCAAGGATCTTGCTATCCATCTGATCACACTCGTCTCAAGACAAAGGTCTTCTCATTGCCAAATGCCAGTACCGCAAAAGCCAGTGTTGTGAAAAGAAGCACTACAAGATGGCGGCGCTATGAAAGTCAGTAACGTAAAACATAGTTTCAGGAGGCAGCATCGTAAAAGCCACATCGTGAAAGTCAATACCGTAAAAGTCAAAATCGTTAATGTCAGCACTGCAAAAGCCACTCCTGCAAAAGCCACTCAGGCCTAGCATACCCAATCAAGATTATCATACCCGCTCAGTGACCCACCCCCTCGATCACGCTGTGCCTCGTCAGTTATGATGTACACCAACAGCGGTCCGCCCCAGAGAATAGCCTCACCATTCTCTGTAGCTTCTGTCTGTGGAAGCTAGTACCGAAAAAGGAAAGGACAGAGGAGAGAGTCTCATTCTTTTGTGTAAAAGGCTCATGTAAACACTCCGGTGCCTTAACAGTCACTCATTGTTGGGCCTCCGGTTCGAGATAGAGTGGAAGTAGATTATGAATTTACTGGCGAAGGCATTGAATATGGAATGACTCAAGTTGAAAACGTCTTCCAGAATCTATATTGGACATCCATGGCTGCAATACATGTGTATTGATAAGCAAGGTTCATAGGTAGATGTCACAATATAGGATTTGATGATAAGCACTGCATAGCCTGGGGTTCGAAGACCTCTCTAAGGAAGCTCTTATATACATAATGCTCTGTTGGCAAGCAGGGTCTTAATACAATGGAATGCGCTAGAGCAACAATATTATGTGGAAATGGGGTTACGTTGGTGGAGGCAGCTGAGCAAGAACGGAAGCCAAGAAAAGGAGGTAAAGGATTAGTGATATTGCAACAGTAGATGTATCAGTCTTAGGCGTCAGTCGTAAGGAATAAAACTTCACAACTCAAGGATATTCCGAGCCCCCGAATCATTGACGCTGCCATGATACCTTTGCACAGTCATCTGACTCCCAGTGTTCTCCAATTCGACCAACATATGATTATTGTCTAAGCAGTGCTTTCCGCTGTCGTAACATTTCTGGCAGATGTCGAAGTCCCCGTAATCACATATATTGCAGTGAAAAAGGGGCGGCTGCAGAGCTACTGCCTGGCAATAGTTACAGCTTATCTCAGAGCTTGGCCCCTTCATCAATGAGCTAAGGTCCGCGCTGGCTAGCTCTGCAGGCTTGGCCGGAACGAGTGTGGGTTCATTTCCATGAGGAAATAATTTGATGATATCTCTGGCTGCAGGCCTATCTCTTGGGTTCTCAGCTCGACAGGCGTCCACAATGCTTCTGTAGTATTCTGGGATACGCTCAGACAATCGTGGAAGAGCGACGGGCTCTGTGTAAGATAAGTCGCAGGTGGGCTTGTTGCTCAGGCTGCATCCTGTTCGCACGCATACCGGACGGGCGAGACCTTGAGGCTGATTTTCTGCTAATTGCCAAAGTAGGAAACCTAAGTGAAATATATCGACTTTAGACGTCGTAGCAGGACAATCGGCTTCGTTCGTGGTCGCCGCTAGGCTTCGACAGTGATGTAACTCTGGGGGATAGTAATTACCGATTGCCAGACCCGGCACGAGCTTTCTTGTGAAATATGGGAAAAGTATAGAGTCTGTGCTGTCCACTATAACGGGAACTGAATAAGAAGTCAATCCGCCAACTGCAAAACCTTTCGCGTGAAGCTGTCTGATCCATTCGACGATCTGGTAGGCCCATTTTTGGCGGCGCTCCCATGTGATATCTTGACGTCCCAGAAATGATGTTAAATGTCCACGTAACTTTGGAAGCTTGATGAGGTAACTTTTCAAAACCTTCTCGGTATTATCAACGACAATACCGACCAGCTTAGGAAAGCCAGGAGCACCGTTCATACAATGAAGAACTTGAATACTGTAAAGTAAATCGATACTGAGAACGGCGCTCGTGAACCTAGTCTCCCATACTACCGCCCCATTCACCCATGAGGCGAAACAATTCTGCGGAAAGAGCAATTCAATCTGATGTACTTGATCTTCCACATACCATGGACACCCTAAATCATGCAGGAGAGACAGAGCACCCGAAGATGAAGATGAAGATCCGCGTGCCGTTAGGGTCCCATCATGAATTGGCGATTGATCTCGACATGAGATTGTATCTGCGCTTGATAAGGATAGGTAGATCTTTGCATCATCCTCGAGTTCGTCGACGTGAAAAAGAGTAGTCTGAACGGATTTGACCAAGGAATATGGCAAACTTGCGGCTGCTATCACTGGTGTTAACCGTGTTTCATAATTCTCCGGCGTCGTTTTTGTAGCGGTCCAGTACTTCGACGAGCGAGAGACATTCAGGGAGAGTTCAAGCCTACACCATTGTCTAGAAGACTTCGAGTAGAGGATTTTGTAGACATTGGTTCTGTAGTCAGCGCAAATTAACTGCTCAAAGGTCTCAAGCACAAGGAGACCGGATGCTGGGAGTCGACTATCTATGGTATATGTCTCTGGAAAAAAATTATGTGAGGCTTCAAGGAGAGTGACCGGCTTCGGGTTTAAAAGTGACCCTGAACAGGCATGGTCGTAATAAGAAACATCTTTGAGTGACATGACCGCGTCATATGTCTTTGATATTGAATCTTGTATATTGTGCAGTTGTGACTGGAGCAGACTCGATGATTGGTTGGGACAGTTGACCTGGCGATTAATGGACAGCAATGTTGCTTCTGATCTAGTAGAAGAAGACCTAAGGGTTTGTCAATAATGAGTAGAAGACTTGGGATGTGCTGAGCACTGACAGATTGTTGGTGGCGATGGCAAGCAGGAGATTTGCCTTGTGCTCTTTAAGCGAAATCTGGATCTTATACAGTTTTGATCTGTTTTTAGCCCACGCTCTTCGACTTTTACGAGAAGAGCCGCTGGCTCTTGGCGACAGCTTGACTTCAAGGAGTATTTTGAGTCTTTCCAGGGTATATTTTGCGTGAGACAATGTTGTAGCCACGGCTGAGGCGGCTGAGGCAGAAGAGCTCTGCTGATCATCAATGTCTCTAATCACATTGGCAAAATCGTCGACTTGCTCCTAAAGCAGTGCAAAGTTCAGCGCCGGGTGCATGGAGCAATAGTGGAGAAGAAGGCTTCATCATAGGACTTTGAGACATGCCTGCAATTCCTTAAGCTCTTCAGGAGCCTGATGGACTGCCTTTGCATAGTTGATGACTGTATTGATCCCCGCTGTAAGGGTAACGAGCCCCGTGAGCAATGATAGCACATCGAACATGTCGTCAATCCAAGCGTGAGCTTTCAACGGTGCCTGTAGGAGCGAATTACGGGGCCGGCAAGACCGTCTTCCGCCTTAGAATTAACGTATGAACAACCTTAAAATACGAATATGCCTTTCAAAGTCTTTAAATACCGACACTCTTAGCAGGTCAAGAAGAAAAGTAGAAGGTAAGTCAGGAGCCTTGCTTTTAAGCAGATGCGAAGTGCTGATCCGCTCGCTGCGCAAAGCTCCGCGGTGCATGCACCCTTCAGGAGACACTGCCCTCGAAAGGCGGAGCTGGAGCGGCTCTATGCCTAAATCTCAACCGGTCCATCACATTGCCTAGCCGAAACAGTGGAAGAGACAAGCAATAGTTGCTGGTGATGTTAGCAATCATGCAGCTATTGCCCCTTTCCCCAACGGGGCACAGTCACCAAGGTGAGCCTGTTTCAGGGTATCTCGCTTGGCATCGCGCGAGGTGCATTACTAGGGGTCTTATGAGGGGCGTTCACATTTCGGATTTATTGGCGTAGATTACCTGGGTGGGGTTACCTAGGCTCGGGCGATAGACACGCACTCTGCGCGAGTTTAAGGAGACCATCGCCAGAGGGGGCCAAATCCGGGTAGATTTCTGTCACCTGAGTAGCTAGTTAGGACTAAAATAAGCGTAAGCTCAAAGTTACTGCGCTTTAAGATCACCAATCTATAGGGGACGGGTGTTTGGAGGAATTTGTGTGTTAAGAAGAACACCGCCTTACTAGATTTTCTGCAGGAGCTAAAGAAAGGCTAGCCATATTGGGCTAGTGGCATCAACCACAGAGCAAAAGTTTTACTTTTTGGCTTCTTTTCTTGGAGATGTGGAAGAATACCTCAATGTCACAGTAAATTTGTTCAAATTAGTTCAAAAATGTTGGAAAACAGCACATTTGTAAGACAAAAGAATCTCCTAACAGTCTAATCAATCTGCATGCATTATCCAACCTGACAAAGGAACACCCTCAATGCCTTCCTCCCACAACACCATCATCTCACTCAATCTAACAAAGCAACACCTTCCCCCCTCCCCCCCTTTTCCCCAGCACCATCATCCCACACCACCTATCTCACACCCGCCTTCTCCTCCAACTCCTTCTTCTTCTCCGCAATCTGCCTACCCAAATGCCCCATCACCTGCGCATGTCTCTCCCTCTCCATCCCCGTTTCAATCCTCGCCACATCCCGCTGATACGCATTTTCCTTAATAATCAGCTCTTGCAAACGTCTCATATCCGCCGTATGCTTGGCTTGTTGCAATTGCTCTTCCATAGCGTGGAGCTCGTTCATGTGCTTGAGCTTTGTGGCGTGGCGGGACTTTTCGCTCTTGATTTCGAAGAGGAGGTTGCGGTAGGAGGGTGAGGAGGCGTAGAGGTATGCGAGGGGTTGTGTGAAGTGCTCGGGGTCGGCTTGGTTTTGGGGGTGTGGTTGGATTGGTTGGGGAGGGGGTCTCGCTGCGTTGGCTGGAGTGGTGGAGGGTTGGCTCGTGCTGCGTTTGCGGGAACTGCGCGGCTAGGGGCTAGTGGAGAGGGTGTGAACGTGGGAGTTGGGGGTAGCGAGGGAATTCGAGATGCCATTGTTGCTGGACGTTCTTCACGCTTTGGCGTGGTTTTCTGAACGTCTGCTGAACTAGGCATCGTAGGTTTCTTGTGGTCAGGTGTGTCTGATCCTTCGCTTGAAGTGGAGTGTTTTCGTTTATTTTGGTGCTCGTGGTTAGGTGTCTCTGATTCTTCGCTCGAAGTTGAATTGTGTGAGCTGTTTTGGTGCTCGTACATTCCTCCAGGGAGGTAGTGTCGGTAATCGTAAGGATTGTTAGGGTCGCCGGGAAGGTAATCTGGGTCTTCGTCGGAGGAAGAGGATAGGTCAACAATGGTGGTTTTTTTGTTGTTATCGAGGGATGGCGGCATCTTACAATGGAAAAAGGTAGAAGTGTGATGAAAGTTGACCAAGTGGACTAGATGATCGAGCGAATACCTTGATTGCTATGCAACTTCGAACACCGGTGACCTGAATACTGCAGAGAAAATGCGTGTGTAACCAAAAGGGAAGACGGTCTTATATCAAGACGTTGTGGTTGTCGACATTTCGTTGAGGAGATGTGTCGTCAGTGTTTCAACACAGTTGATGGTATAAACAAACACAACAAAAGTGGTTACCTCGGTGCCGCGACGCATTTCAAACTCATTACACAATTCGTCATCTTTCAACACTTTTGCAGGAAAATGTATTATCAGCGGTAAGAATAGTCGAACTTTCGATATTCCGAACACAGAAGTCATGTTTATACTCTTGAATCTTTGGGGTATCGCTACATTTATCGAATCAAGCCATCATAGGCCGACACGATGCTTTTACCACAAAGACGTAGCAGCATACCTGGTCTCGTCACGACCACATAGCTTTGCCCATCGACTTGTTTACAATCTGTAGCGTAACCGAACGAGCAGAGGGTGAACAATGGTGTTCGCAAGCGAGTCATGTCTGCAGGGATCAATGTCTAAGGGGCGGAATAGTACTCCGGGACATCAAGGGACGCTGTTGGGACAAGGTGTGGCGGAGCTGGCAGCGCTAGACCAACTTGAGGTTTTGAAGGCATTCACCTTCGAATCTCCAAGCGAATTTTTATATCTTTAGCGCCATTTCTATAGATAGTGTTGGGGGGGGGGGGTGGAAGAGTGAATTCTTGGTCTTAGCGTCATATGATTTTATAGATCTGTAGGAAATAAAGTTTCTGCATTCAAGATAGGCTTGCGTGTTGAAGGTGAGGGGAGTACGGTAAAGGAAGGACGCCGATGCCGCACATGAGTGTTGTTACGAGTTGATACATTCCAGCTGAGAGGGATGATAGGTTAAAGGCTGGCAACGAATGCTGCCCAATTGATGCTGATCGGTACCTTACTTTGCCGTGGCAAGCACCAGTAGGGGCCCTGCGAAGACATTATCACCAACTTGTCTGACTTGTGTGTTATCTGATTCGAAACCATCAAGCCTGTTTGCTCAACACAATGACAAGCAACACTATTACACTCATGAGCTTCTTCTTGGGTTTATTACTAAAAAGAATAAACCTAAGAAGAGCACTTTGCTTCCCCGGGTTTTGATCAATGCCTGCTAAGAAGGAGAGCGGAGAGTGTGGCAAATGGTCTGGTGTATTGTGGACTGAATGACCGATGTGCAGCCTCGTAAGCCAGGTCGAGCTCATCTTACTCGTTCTTCCTGCGAGAAATTTAGACCGGACAGTGTTGAAGGTGGTAGATAATAGAACTAAACGTGTGCTTTTGACACGCCGGTGATGAATGTGTGTCTGCATTTTGGTTTGATCTTGCAGTCTCCTCCTCTCAGGGAAGGTGAGCCGAAAGGGTGACTGGGTGACGCGGCATCGTGTTTTCGTATGAACATGTATGTATATTGGACAAGCTTCTCTTTCCTTCTATGTGCTCCTGACTTGCATTATAAGATTGTTGAGGTGTCAATCCGCCTGTATTTTGCTGGCGTGCCTGAAGTGTCGAAGACAGGAGGGGCAGGCTGTGATCACATAATGCTCTTTGCTCTTTGATAACATCATGTTGGCCAAGGGAGAGACGAGTTTTGGGTCGAAGAGTATTTATACAAGACTAGGAGTCTATGGTACGTAGAGTCGTTGAATGGGAATGTAGATACGGAAGGAGAGTGGAAGCAGGAGGAGGAGGAGATAGGGTCGGTGTATCGCAAGGTGCTGAATTTGGAGGCCGTCATTGTGCGTATACATGTCCTACGGTTGCTTTGCATTACTGATTGCTCCAATGATTGCTAATGATTGAATGGATACGTGAATACATCCGAATCTCTTCCCACGTATGCATATTCGCCCCATGCCTATTGTTGTCCCTCATGCTGCCAAAAGATGTAGAGGAACAAGCAGTGAATTGATCTCCCTCCGTTTGAGTCGAGCTGGCGTCGCTACGAGGTTCTGTGAGGTTGCCATTCGAAGGGAGTGCAACGGCGAGTACAACAGTGAGTATATGACAGCAACGATCTGGAAGAATCAGAGTCATGACAGGCGACAGAGTTACAATAGTCGTCTTGAAGAATTTTTTCGGGGGAGCGCCCGCCCCAGTCAACCCTCGATCTTCAGCGATGCATGTACATTGTGACCATATGGCTTTGATAGTAGCAGCGGTGATCTTGGGCGAAGTGACGTGGTCTCAATCTGGCAGAGTAACCGTTAAGGGCCTCTTTGAGATTTAGCATTAATTTTGGTTGATACAAGTTTGAGACTTGAGTTGTAGGATGTGAATTGGAGGACGGCAGGTTACATGTCTATCCTTGACAGTAGACTATACTGCATAACATCCCGACATTGAGGGATGATAGGCGTGCCGGAGACACATATGAAGCAGGTGATGTGTGACAGTATTTGATACAGCAAAGGAAGATAGCTTGAAACAAAAACCAGGGAATGATGTAGCCGAACTCGGGTCGCTCGAAACGTTGACGATCCTTTCCTAGGATATTGATACAGCTTGCAGAATTCGGAAAAGAAGCCCCGAATTTAGATTTCCACGTGTGCTCAATTCGACAAAGTAGGATAGCGGTCATTCCCGATTGTCACACATACACGAAGATCAGCATACTAGTCATCGACACATGGCAACCCGCTACGAGGCGTCCCAATCATAGAAAACACAAACTCTCCGAAAGCATCATCCCTTGCTCATAGCATGGCTACTGACAACAGCAGGAACGCTGGGCGCAAAGATGATCGTCTGGTGAAGCCACCGGGTCGACGTGCTAATCAATAAGGGAAAGCACAAGAACGCTGAACCCTTCCATGGATAAGGGCAAGGATAAGAAGATAGCAAAGATAGCGCCGGCCATTTGGCTTAATGGTTCAGAGCAGCAAACACATTGTTATCGGATACACAACCCACTAAAGGATTGGGGGCCTGTGGGCCCCATCAACGGCTGAGGCTTTCGATATTGTTTCCCCACAAAGCTCTGATACTACTTTGATTAGTGTCGTGAGGCTTGATTATCGATTCACGATTGAAGCGTTTAACGCTGGGAAGTCCTCTTACTCGGATCATCGATGGGTCCGTTAAAGTATCCCTTGCTCGTATTCAAACCATTCCAAGAGGTGAGCAGAGGGATTTGATAGGCTATGGATATTGCGTAAGAGAGGAAATTTGCTCGAGCTCAAGGCGGTAAAGATGCATGCAACACTGCGGCGGCCCGCGCATATTTAATCGAGACATGTGATTAACAGAAGGTTATTAGAGAGCCAATGATAGCGAACAGGGCAAGCAGCCAATTTGAGAGGGGCGTAGCAGTCTTCTTCGAAAGCAGGTTAGACACCTTCTAGACACCTTCTAGAGGATTTCTAGAGGCCTTCTAGAGCGTGCCCGAACCTTGGAAGACCCTTTCAACCCTCTAGCGAGCGAGCGGAGAATTTAGGGGCAGGTACTTAGCGTGACTTGGATTCGGTAAGGCACAGGTACGCTTCATCCATCCCACGGGTGACTGCGAATGACTGATGATGCGTAACATATCCAAGCCGTTGACACCCAGCTTCCTTTCCGAATCATGCCTAGCCTTCCAGCCACCAAGCGGTTTGGACGCAGGATGGTAGGTGTTTGTTGATCGCGTAAGGATCCCAGTTGCCGACCCTTGATGGGGGTCGGTCCTCTATTCGGCTCAGTCGACTATGCCGTCCCTCGGATTTGAAATTGACTTGCGTCGCATGATTGGCGTTCGTCGTGCGTTCTGTCAACACAGTCGCCTTCGCTTTCAGACAGGATGCTGTCGCAACGACCCAGGGGAGTCCGGGCGAATAAAGGTCAGGTCTAATCTACAGGCTATGCGAGGGGCCGAAGAGAGCCGTCTTTCCGATGATATTGCCTCTCGTCAACCACGCCCCCAGCCGCCTCAGCTGTGGACGTCATGCGGAGGTATAGAGTGAAGTGACTAGGTGGTCCAAGATGAACGAGAGACGTTTAGGTGGGGCACGGAGCGGTTGGCGACAAAGTCAATACCCCAGATATGGTTGCATTGGGAACGAGCGTGAGGAGTCTGTTGCCATGCCGTGCAAGGATGTGGCCAGTCGTGTAATTATATGATTCGAGGACGTAATAAGGTGGATGCTGGAGGGACGCAGGCAGATGCAATCAATGCACGATGGCACCGATGATCTGCGCTGCAACTACTGTGAGTGCAGCGGTTATAAGATTAGCACTGACGCAGTAGAAGCCTGCTAGAAGGACGCTAGAAGACTGCAATTTGGACACTAGAAGGACGCAACGCCATATCGAAGCTCACTAGAAGCCTTCCGGCGGTGGCGCTAGAACCAGTGGAAGGGGATGAAGGGGGGGAAGAAGGGTGAGAGAAGAGACCAATGCCGACCGCCGTCGTCACTGTTGGTCGCCTGCTCGCTTGCCTGCCCCCTGGAACCCCCCCTCCTGCAGCTCGCATTGCAGATCAACGGGCCTGCTGCTTCTTGGGAAAATGTAAGAAAGGCAATGCGGATGGCAAATGCGCAAAGAAATATATAGAATAAATCCAATTGCTAAAGCAAAATAATTTAATTCATGGATGAATATATAATCAATTTATTTCGCTCGTGACAATCAGACAATACCAGGGCACAGATCGGAGAATTTTGTTGCAAGGGAATTACAGGCTGGGGCTGACGCACAAGCACCCTGGGCGGAGATTGGGGCCTGCCCCGCTTGATGGCCCTTCCGCGCCCTAAACCAATTAAGCTCGCAGACTGCCCATATCACTGCTGATTCGATCTCACCGCCAACATCAGCTACCTCTTCAGCTCGTTCCTGATTGACCGTCTCAAAGGGGGCTTCGATAGCTCTCATCATAGCACTTCCCCATCCTCGCCCTGATCTCATCACTTCCCTGCCTCACACCTGGACAACGAGATCTAGACGCACACTAAACTAGCTAATCCAGCTCGGCGTGTTCGCAGTCACATACACTTACTTCACAGCCCTCCACTTGAGGTGGTGACTGGCACTCTCACTCTCCCTCCGTCGATTACCACTACTGGGACGGACCAAGAGATCGAACTATCATTTCTTTACAGTGTCACACGCTCGGACTAAAGAGAATAATTGGTTTACGCAATCGAACTCCCCTCCCACAAGCTAGGCTCGCATGGCACCCTGTGGTATATAAAGAGCACTGAGAGATTATTTGGAACGAGTAACAAGGGATACCACCAAAGCGGGACTATCAGGCCCTCATTCTCACCCTACACTCTTGTACCACGTCCTCGAATCAACGTCAACTCTTCCTCCCTTATCAATTGTGTCGCCAGCAAGGTCTAAGAGCCTGATACGCGCAAGTCGTTGCAGAAGTCTAAGAGAAGGCCCATCCAAATCATTGCGTCGAAAGAGAACACGTTAAACATCGTTCCCCATACCACAATATACGAAGGCGACTCGGTCAATCAACCCAATACACAATTCTTAGCTGCGTCACAAGTTGCAGCTGCAGTGGCTGCCATATCGTTGGGACGTACTGTGAGTCAGACACACGCGACGCCACCATACTACAAAGTCTCATCCCACGAATGACTGCAGTAGGCACGTTCCTGGTCCCCTGCATGCTGCGCACAGGACTTCTGCTCGAGACTTTTAAGACGTCCTTCTAAGACCGTGGCTTGGTCTACTTGGGCCACTTCCTCAGAGTACCACAATCCAACACCGGCTCCCCATAGGAACGATAACAATACAATTCAACATCTGAACCCCAGAAAAAACTTCAGGGCAATATTTGCAGAAGTCCAGCAGGCCTGGGCCACTTACAGAGCGCCCAACCAAGCCACGCAGTACCCCACCTGCACTTACTGGCCGTCGTCCGTGCGCTGGCCCATTTCGTCTAATCCGGATCGCCGATAAACCACAGTCCTTCCTTACAGTAGCGCCTCGCACACGTGCAAAACGTAGAACTGAGTGTTCAAGACCCGCTGCCAATCTCGCCCCAACCGTGCATTGCAACACGCGGCATTCCAATATCACTCCTCGCACATAGCCTACCGGCTATGGACATCACAAATATGTTGAACAACAAGGTTACATCTGCACAATATCAGCAGCATATGGCACAGGCCAGCTATCCTTCTCCCTCACAGCTTCAAGATCCGTTGTCAATGCTCGGGACAAACTACTCAGACCGCCCATTCGAGAGTATGTACCTGCCTCAACATCAGAACGAGCACCATATGTCCTCGCATGATGACAACGACAGTCAGCGACATTCGAGCAACGGCGCTATCAAGGCCTTTGCATGCACTAATTGCGGCAAAGGCTTCGCCCGGAGGAGTGACCTCGCTCGTCACGGTAAGGTTATATTATCAGCGTTTACAACTGCATTGCTGATTAAATCCACAGAGAGGATCCACACTGGTGACAGACCACATGTGTGTCCTGAAAAAGGATGCGGCAAACAGTTCATACAAAGATCTGCATTGACGGTACACATGCGCGTCCATTCAGGCGAGAAGCCGCATATGTGTGAACGTTGTGGAAAAGTGAGGGAAACCTTGACTTCTTGAGATGACTCTGCTAATGTCTATTATAGCCGTTCAGTGATTCGAGTTCTCTGGCCAGGCATCGTCGAATACATTCTGGAAAACGGCCTTATAAATGCCCTTTTGCAGACTGCCAAAAGACTTTCACTCGCCGCACCACCCTCACACGACATCAAAACCACCACACAGGGACTGTAGAAGAAGCCGCAGTCGCAACAGCTGCTGCTCTCGCTTCTCGAACTCCTGGAATACATCCACGAAGTGGATCCGACGGTGGTAACTTCTCTGATACTGCGTCCATGAGTTCTGCGATGACGAGAACACCTTCACCTCCAGAGCGACAACTCTCCATGTCTCCCAATGATGACGTTCCCCACATGCCACATCTCAATCGTCGAACTAGTGGAGTTTCCTACTCTTCAGCCGACTCATGTCCCCTCCCTGCTCACTTTCGCCCTGGGCTTCAACAACCCAGCCCACGCTCCTCTCCCTCAGTCAGCTCTCCCACCCTTTCCGCCTTTGGTGGCAATAACAGCTATAACCGCCCCTCGCTGACCTCTCATCCCACACTCCCTGTTCTTGAGCCTCCAACATACCATGACCTCCGACAGCCATCCAGTGGTAGCGGCAGCCCACATTTTGGCAGCACTGGCTGGCAGAGTCCCGTCGCTGCCGGCTTACCTAGTCCTGGCCACAATGACGGTAGCTTCTGGAATCCAGATCCACAGTATGGACCCAATCAGCATTTGTACTACCCAAGTTCGAATATGAGACGACCTCAAAGCACTGAGCCAGATCATTATGAGCTGAAGCCCCGACTGCCCAGCACTGGGGTTTGGGCGGGTAGTATGGGCTAAATGCACAGTCCCAGACAAAGTTTATGTTAAACGTTCATGTCTTTCTTATCAGCGGCCGTTTGATTGACTTTTCATCATTGCGGAAATACCCCTTCGTTACTTGCACGTCATTAAATGTCTTATTAAACCATTGTACGACTATTTCTTACACACATTCGCTGGTCGAATAGCTACCACAGAGCAAGCACTAAGACTCTATTAGCAGGACTTAAATTCTGACGATGAAGGAAATTTAGAAATGTCTTTTCAATAGAAAGCGCTGCTTCTATACTATTACTAGATATCAATGTCATAGTGTCGCTTCGTTTGCACTTTTTACCTGCCTCTCCCCTAAATCGTCTGTTTACTAAGCTCGTTTGATATGTGGTTGGCTCGACCCTTCTCCCTCCCCCTAACGTATCTCTCCCCTTGATACATTACTCTCCATCACATCTCTCCTCCTAACACATCCAGCCTGTTACCTACCGAAATCTCTACCCTCGTATCTATTCTACACTCCACAACCCTGTCAACCCAGTCAACCCAGTCAACCCAGTCAACCCAGTCAACCCGGTCAACCCAATCAACCCAATCAATATAGCCAGCCAGATAGATCTACGTACCAGGGAGGCTACCTCTCTTTCAGCTGGCTTGGGCTGCGGGGATTATATATTGAGTATATTATAGATGTGAATTGTGGGAGGGAAGTACTGCAATGCTTAGGTCTTGATTGATGGAATAAGTGGATTTATTTCAAGCACGCTTTGTATTAATCAATACAGAGAATCAATTAACACAATCATCAGTCAATGCACACAGAGAATCGATCACCAGTTACTACGGATATCGATCAACACAGGTAATCAACATACAGAATCAACTGATACATAGATTGATTGACACACAGAGAATCAATCAATACGCAGAATTGATCAATCCCCATATCAATTAACACAGAGAATTAATTGACACACGGAATCAATAATACAAACAATCGCATCCCATCCCACCCAGACATCCTAATCCACCGGGCAGCAGGCAAGGTTAGACAGTCAATCTACGACCACTGAGACCCAAGTAAGTACACAGTAATGATAACAGTTCCCAATACAACATTAACAGAAGCCTTTCCACCGCTCCTCATAGTCCAAGCCTCGTAAATTGAAAGACCATACCAGACCCTTATTTTCAGAGGACTACCTTGAATAAAAAACTCAATTCTGTTGTTTCAGACTCTTGCATCCGATTATCAGGAGAAGTAACCTATGACAAATGCCAAAAAATGATTGGCAGCACAAAAACACTGCCAAAAGCTCCCTTCATTGGCTTGTCTATTCTTATACAGTCCCCATCACCAGTAGATCGAAGCCATAACGGCCTATCCTTCTTCTATAATTTAAATGTTGCCTTCATAGCCCCTGTCGAATTTAACGATGTATCCTTGCCTTGAACGAGATCAATCAACCGGTCTGCGATCACGTCGCCCATCAATACATATCCTGCCTGCGTGAAATGCGTATCATCGCTCCAGAACAGCTTCCTATCACTCTGTGACATGTTCTTATATGGAATGGCAGTCGCAACGTCCGCGACATAGTAGTTCCCGCCCCCATAAGTATGATTGCTGTCCGTATAGTTGCTTATCAAATCATTCAACTTCACCCTCTGTGCAAATTGCTCTGCATTATCATTGCCATGCTCCGTAACAGTCAACGCTAGCACATTCGCTCCAGTCGACAGCGGAATCTCCCAAAATGGTTTCAACGCCTTGAAGATCGTCTCCGGCTCCCTTCCCCAACCCAAATCATTACCGCCAGCCTGAATGATGACCCAGTCATAAGCGACTTTCACGCTCTTCATATCCTGCTGCATCCGAGGCGTGTACTGCCCATTGATTAATGTATCCCCCGAGAGCCCGTCTACTTCGATACAGAAATGTGTTGCTGGGAGCGCATCTGCTAATCGTGCTGAGAGCTGGCTTGAGTAGGGGTAGTGATGTGAGCCTCCTGCGCTCCAGCCAGCGGTTATGGATGCTCCAAAACAGAGGATTCGAAGCGCCATCTTCTCTGCGCTGCTGGGATTGAAAATTGCTTGGTCATCGGCCTTGGAAGTTAGTGGGCTTCTAGAGGGGGGGGATGTAACAGTGTATACAGAGAGCAGTCCAAGATGAATCTATTCAAAGCAGAAACCCCCCATTTTCTTATTTGAGGAGAGAAACTCGGAAACGTATGGGGAACGTAAAACTTACCATGATGGCTGTTCGAGAATTCTTGTTAGCCGAATTGCGTTCCCCAGAGCAGAACGCGCTACCAAACAGATTCTGACGCCTCAAGCCAGAGCCAAGCTCCACAGTGTGACCCAAGCACAGAGAACAACACTTTCCACTTTCCCAATGCCCCAACTAAACTGAATGGACTGAATTGCTAAGGAAATTAAACCGATGGGGCGTGAGGTGAATTGAGTGCGGTGCCTGGGTTACCAAGGGCCAATAAAATCCACCCGCTGGTGCGGTCATACCCCTAAACCCATTCAGAGCTCTCAACCATACAACAGGAACCCTGGAAGTGCGAAATTGCGGAGCCAATACTGATTTCTAGGGATTCTATAAAATTTGAGGTTAAAGATAGCTGCAAATGGAACTTTTCTCGGTGCCTAGTATAAATGCCTCCCTTAGATTGCGCGCTCATAACCCGAAGCCTCCCTGTAAGCCGAATGCCAAGCCCCCAAAGCCAGGGCTTAGGGCGCCTGAACCCTAAACTTGCGGGAGTCTTTTGGCCGCATTCTTAATCCGCCTCTACTTCATTCATGATAGTAGTTTGTTCATCAGCCATTAGCGAGCACCTTGCTCCAATTTTGGATGCCATCACCGCCGACCGCTTTGCAATAACAATTCGTGATACAGGAATCCCAGGTCTATGGCTGCTACGATGGATGACTTTTCACATACTGCAAAGGCTAGGTTAGTGAGTACCAGGGCATTCGTTTCTTTATATGTTTGAAAGGCAGTTACTGGGACGAAGGAGCCTTGCTATTATGGGATACTTACTTTTCCTCCATAAGAGTTAATGATAAAGCGAGCTCATACCTGCTTTCTACTAGAATAGGTCTACAATTCGACTCGAGACGCCACAGTTTGCATGTTACCTTCTTTGGCCTCGCAATTGATGTCAATGTCTTGAATTTGGCTTAGGTGAAGAGTATGTATGATCTGACGGAGATCGGCMCAAACCTTAGACCAATTTGAATAGCACAGATATCGGAATCTATGTTACTCGCGGGCTTGTTCGTTTGCACTTAACAGATAGAACAGTCACAATACCCTCAAGGTCGAACAGTTTGCTGGTACAATCTGTGTTCATGATATATGTAGCGCCCTTCTGGGGGTGACTACCGTGCTCTGTTACATTTATGCGCGTTGTTCTACCTAGTCGCTTGTTGATGGTGTTTGGACCTTTAGGCGACTCTGTGCTTTTCCACGCGCTTCTTGCATTTATCCGATATTTGCATCGAGATATGGTGACAAGTCGAAAGTGCGTGCGTCAGGCTTTGCAAATGCTCATTCATTAGTCCAAGGCCAAAGTCGGGAGGACCAGCGTCCTTCCATGTTTGCGAGCACCATCTCTAATAGTACTCCTGCTCCGCGTCTCCAACCATCATTCTCGGCGGGGCCATTCCTCATTACTATGCGAGCTATCGCCTCCAAAGTGAGACATCGCTCTGGGCCTCGCATCTTATGAAACCCCAAAGCACCACGGAGGACGATGGATTTGTGCGTCATGCCACAAGCTCCGCCTTTCGAAACATCCTAGGTTTTTCTGCTTACAACGGCGCTCGCCCTTTTGAAAACAATCTCCTATTATCATAAAGCATTTGTTGAAAAGCCTCACAATGAAGACCTTCCACAACTTGACATGCACCATCCTCATCCTCTTAGTAGCTCTCACGTCTACACAACAGTCACTAAGCCTCTTGAACAACCAAGGATGTGGCGAATTTGCGCCAGGTTCCAATTGCACGAAATGCATCAGCAATTGTGCTAGGGTTGTAGCTGTGTGCGCAGCAGGTCAGCATTCAAGAGGAAGTATTTGTGGCGAGGGCTGACCAGAACACAGCTTGTGTGTGGAGACCTAGTACATGCAAGGTAAGTAGACCGTTCAGCACCGATTTTGACACGATCTAATATCCAGATTTGCTACAGCAATGCATAGTGAAGTATGAGCCATGGCCTGGATGCGTAAATTGTATACCCACGTGTTTTCATTGGGGAACTCCCGATGCGATGGTCTGCGTGGACTGCGATAATAGGGAGCTCCGAAGCAGCATGTGGGTAGCTTCCTGATGCTCCGCTGAACTGTCCAGTCTAACACCGAGAAGGTGCCTGGGCAGTCAAGGCCAACTAGGCTTTTGTGTGGCACCAGGGGATGCAACATTCGCAGACAATGGAGGTAAGATCCCACCACAACCATATTCAAAGATGCTAGGTCCTGATCCACGAAGGCTCCGGATGCGGCGGTAGCACTCCAGACTGCGATATTGTCTCCGGCGCAATATCTCAGTGTCCAATTACCTCTTATACCGGCGAAATTAACAAGACTTCCGTGGCGGACCTAGTATCCCCAGTCAATACCAGCTAGCCTAGCCCCCGGAGAAGCGTCAATGCTCACCCCAACCTCAGGTCTGAGCTACACAGAAGTCTTTCGACCTTGGAAAAGATCGAACGGGGAAGTAGCGGAGGGATGACTGGGGCAGACTTGGAAACATTATGAGCTCTCGTCTGAGGCTACCGACCCGTACCAGTTACTCGAAATCAAATTGAGCATTTCTGTAATATGTAACATGTAACGCCCTGGACTTTAACCTCTTTTGGACAGATCCTACCATTGGCACTTGGTATCACGTTACCATGCTCGTTCATTGTGCAACCTTGCACCCATTGTTCGACTGATGCGTCCCAAACACCATATCAATCTTTCTTCCACTCAAATTGATCCAACGTAGCAAAAGGGGCATCGTTGGAGGATCCGCAAAGCGAGGCGTCAACCCTTGTTGTAAGTTCAGGCGTAGAAGTGGAGACTTTCGGTCGTGGGAGAGCAAGGCAGAGACTTTGGTTTGGGGATCCTATATAGCACGAGAGGAGGCAGAGTGAAATTAGCACTAGAGTCGTTAATGACAGCTCCAGAGTGGAGGTCGCACACAGAGATATGTACTTGTAAGGATGGGAAAGGACAGTTGTATCACCGGGTAAGCAGTTGAGACGCCTGCCAAGAAGCTACAAAGGAGTTAGTAGGTACCTTAAGGTAAAGTAAGGTAGGTAAATAACGGTGGTCTAGGGGTCCTTTATAGCCCCCGAGAAACAGCCTACAGTCAGTGGCCTAGACACCAAAATAAGTCCCTGAAGTAGGGCATCTCATCCTCTATTGTCTCCTAGGGGACGAGTCTTAGGGATCTTTCAGGCATCAGCCCCGCAGGGTGGCACTTCTGGGAGCTCCAGGATCACTATTGAATACTAATTCTATCGTACGTTGGGCTCGGAATTTGCCGGGTGGACCCTCAAGAGGCGGAATTGCCGCGTCCTGCCTTGTTATGTTTATAATAAATTTCAATGAAGTAGCATACGTCGCGTTGTGATTCTATTGCTACTTGGTTGGGACAAGAATCGAACCTCTAATCATCGGCTTAGGGGGCTTTCTGATTGCTATGATAAAATATGGATGAACAATGACTAGATACCTCCAGTAGGCTCTTGAATCGCGCTCCAGCCCAACGTCTCGGGCAATGGTTTTTCGTCTACTGGATCAAAACCTCTCCAGGACGACACATCGTCACTTACGTTTCGTGATTGGATGATCAAGTTCCACCAGAAAGGCGCCCTTACGTAACGTGGTATCCTTTTTGCCCTCATTGACGCGGTACAATACTGGTTCCAGCATGATGATACATTTGCCACAGACACCATTCTTGTCCGCAACCACACCGGTATTCGGCTTTAGAGTCATCCTCGTCCTAACGTCAACCATGCAATTACTTTTGATATGACCCGTGGTCAAGGGTCTAAACTCTGGGAATGGGATTTCGGTAATCTGGAACCTGTAGGTCGAACAAGATTCTCGAAGCGTTGTTGCAAGCTTCGACGCTGGCTCCATAACCTGTACGTGGAACCTCTCCATGCTCTCCGGATTTCCGAAAACGACTGGGAATGTCTCGGAAAAGGATTCGAACATGCTCATAGTCATAGCTTGGATTCGTTCGTCTTGCAGCTGTTGGCTCTCCTCCGTTCTAGCAATGGCCTTGAAGGTTTCAGACCGCCACGCTGCAATGGTTGCGCGATCTATTCAACCATCAGCCATCATTTACCATAAAAATACGATGCCAGAAATTGCTGTACCCCTTGGTGGATCAAGTTTTGCCATGCTTCGTTCCGTCCTTTCCAAGAATTCAGGGGCGCCTCTCGGTAACCCTAACAAAGAGCAATTCTGGCCCAACAGCTTTGCCTCAAGATAGCGGTGAATCATGTATCTTGAGAGGTATTCCCCAAGTTCGGTCTCCTTCTGAAGACGCCAACCTGTCTTAATGTCGTCGCCAACTGAGAAGAAGTCCTCTTGGCTGAAATGCGGGTTTGCTTGCTCAAAGCTCAACAGCTCTCCATCGATCCAATTGACTATCTGCTGGCAAATGAAGTCGAAGGTCTTGGAGATGTCCGCATCCGGGATCTGGGCCAACGGTTGCAGCCTGAATAGATCATCTTTGCATGCCGAGAGCTCTTGCTGAGATGCTGCGAGCTTCTCCCTCAGACCTTGCAGTTCGATACTATTGACCTGAGTGTGGTCTTGCTTTGCTTTGCAGGCCTCTAGCTCGCGCATGGTAGCCTCGTGGGCTTTTTGTTCCGACTGCAGATCTTTCCCAATGTCGTGGAAATGGGCTATCGTTTGCGTCCACTTGCTCAACTCTCTCTTACAGGCCACCAGTTCGGCTTGATCCCTTTGTTTATTCCCCTCCGATTGCTTCTGTTCTTCTTTGCACGCATCCAGCTCACGCTGAGTATCAAACAAGTCCATTTCCAGTTCCTGCGCTTCATAGGTTTTCGATGCGAGCTCCTCCAAGAGTCTCCGAATTTTTTCTTTGCTTGCCTGGTCCAGCTTTTGAAGCCGAAAATTTTTGGCGTTGAGACGGCTGTAATCTCGTGCTTGTTTCTGTTTGTATACCTCAAATGCGTCTCTATTTATGCTTTGGACATCGCTTGTGCGTGGCGAAGTTTCTGGGCATTGTTCTGCGACCGGAGCGCTCCCAGAATTCATCAAGACGTCTTTCGATCCATCTGCATCCATGGTTCCATCTAAAGTCGCAGACTTGTTGGGATGGGAAATGGAACTGTCATTGGGCGTTGATAATGTTGTATGCCACGACTTGACGAGTGTGTCGAACATGGCTTGTTAGCTTGTTGAATTCACTTATGATCAACGTCAGCTCCAAAATAGGATGACCCAATAACACGATCACGACCACGAAGAACACCTATGGTTATGACAGTGAAGAGAAGTACTTACAGGTTGATCTCGTAAGATACCCTAGAGCTTTGAATGAGCAACTGGGGTCAAATTCACTAAACTTAAGGATCTAACCTGGTACATGAGGTATCCCTTAAGTGGCTGGCGTCGGTGAGCGAATCCCAGCCACTCAAGGGACAGGTAAGGGTTCTGAGGTGCGCTAAAGATGGCCCTGAGTCTGATCACCTAAGGTTGTGAAGAAGAAGGTTTACCCATGTCCAAGGATATTCACAAATTTGGACTCTCGACACTCTGTAACATTGTTCATGTCATTTATTCAATTTGTTTGACCTTACCTGCAAATAATCACTTTATTTGCCTCTCTGGCATTCTACAACCACCCGCAACGATACTTCCTCCTCAGTATTGTACAACTTACTTTCCTCCCTTTCAGAATCTACTAGAACATCCCTCAGCTCGATCAAAGAACCATTGTGCTTTTCCAAATCATACGTTTTAGTCATGACCCAAAAGCGCAAGAGACAAGATGATAGTGAAGAACCCAAGACCAAGCCAGAACCCAAGACTGAGCCAGAAGTCAAGACTGAGCCAGAACCCAACACCCAGCCTGATCGCAAAATTCTTATTGCGGTAGATTTGTAAGTGTATTGACATGAGCCTGGTAAGACGACTGAACTGAATTTGATCAGTGGGACCACTTTCTCGGGAGTTGCATGGGCCCAGACTCGCAAGGTCCGTACGAGGTGATTGACCGACTGATCACAGTATATTGACTCGAGGCAGCCTGATGTACAAACACCAATCATTCAATGGCCAGATGCTATATCGGAAGGTCTTGAGGGTGTAACTAGTGACAAAGTTCCTACGTAAGTCTTCGGATTTCAACGAAGGCTCAGATCTGCTCATGACAACTTTGCTTATGATGATCTGCGCAGGGAGATTGCTTACGATGGTCAAAACTACAAGTGGGGTTTCGAAATTGACGATTCAGCCCAGAGACATCAGTGGTTCAAGTTGGATCTTGATCCTTCGCAGCTCCGCAACACGGACCTGGCTTCCCAGAACGGCGACCCGTTGGCTGCTCCGCCAGGCTACGCTCATTCGGCGGAGAAGCTCGCAGTAGATTACTTGACTGCATTAAGGCAACATACAGAGCGAATCCTTCGTCATAAGTTGCCCGAGAGTGCCTTATCTTCAGCCCGTATTGAATACATCGTATGTCAACATATCCTCTACCTTTTATGTGACAGAATCAGCTAATCGTAGCTGAATGATCAAAGATCACGGTCCCAGCGGTATGGTCGGATATGGCGCAGTTTAGGACACGAAGTTGTGCTGAGAAAGCAGGTATGGGCTCAGGCACGAATCTCCACGTCATTTCCGAGCCGGAAGCCGCGGCCATCTATTCCCTTGACGCCATGGATCCCCACGGTCTGAAGGTCGACGATACTTTCGTTGTGTGCGATGCTGGCGGCGGTACCGTCGACCTGATCTCGTATACGGTCTCCGCTCTCAAACCCGTCTTAAAGCTTACTGAAGCAAGCATTGGAAGTGGTCTCCTGTGTGGATCTTCTTTTCTTAATCGCAAATTTGAGCAGTTCTTGAAGGCGAAGCTTGGAAAGGAGCCAGGTTGGGATAACGATGTACTGGAGGAAGCTATGAAGCGTTTTGAGAACGGCGTTAAGAGGCAATTTTGTGGGACATTTGGCGAACAATTCTTGATTCCTGTTCCCGGCCTCGCGGACAACCCTTCCTTGGGCATCAAGAGAAACAAAATGACTCTTGCAGGCACCGAAGTTCGGCTGATTTTCGAGCCAGTCCTCAATGAGGTGATAAAGCTGGTCATGGGACAACTGAAAGCGTCGAATAAGGATGTGAAAGCTGTACTCTTGGTGGGAGGCTTCGGTCAGAGTGCTTATCTTAGAGACTCGATCCGCAAGGAGGTCAAGAGTGTATTCAGTGAGAAGACGGAGGTGATCCAGCCCCCGAACGGGTTCGTCCAAGTTTTAGGGAATACCAGCAAAAGCGCACGCTGACAAGGCTCTAGTTGGACTGCCGTTGTGAGAGGCGCCTTAATGAAAGGTCTCGCGTCTACTTCACCGGCCTTTGCTAAAGTCGGCATCAGTGCTAGATCCGCTCGGAAGCACTACGGACTACATATAGGGAAAAGATACATTGAGGGTCAGCATGACAAAGCTCTTCGGTCAGTCATCTTGCACATGCACGAGACCCTGGGAGATATTCTTCTATCATTGGCTGACTGGCCAGATACTGGGATCTTTGTGACGGACAGTACAGGATTGAGCTAATGGACTGGTTTATTACAAAAGTATACCACCGAGTGCAGTATCTTATTCACCGCAGACGTCTAATCGGGTTTACAGGGTGGCTTAGTCGAAGAAAACAAGCCGGTGAAACTGACTTACCACCATAATCGAAGAAAGTCACGGGGTCGGATCGATTCAATTGACACAACAATCTTTTTCTCGAGTGATCCTCTCGATAGTGGAGCACCCAAGTACGTCACCGACAGTAAGTCTCAGGTTTAACTCAATCCGGACTTGTTACCGTTGGAACTAAACAGGATTTCAGCTAGTGTGAAGCAGCTGGTGAGATTGACGGCGGACCTGAGCACAATCCCAACCTACCTGTTGCCGACGAAGGAGGGCGCTGATGGTCACACCTACTACACAATCAAGTATAACATCCAAGTCACGTATCATTCCGCATATACGACATACGAATTAATTCACGATGGAGTCAATTACGGAACTGTGGCCTCCGAGTATGTCTAAGGCCAAGCTTAGCACATTATCGACCCCACACAATCCCAGAAATCAGACGTCCAGCCTACCTTTGACGGAAGTACCACTATCCTTTGGACGCCGAATCAAGCAGTCTCATGTCCATACTTTCCACGCGTTTTCAATTCGTTCTCCAGCACACAGCATACGACGAAGCGGCCTTCTATAACAGAGATTGGCCCGAAGCACTCTTCATTTCCGGGTGTTTCAGTAGCACACAAGGCGCTCAACGTGTCACACACAGCATATCGGCCGTTCACGTCCTGTCATCCAATAAAGATGGTACACTGCCATCACACGCTGGAAGACACCCCAAACCCTTTTCCATTTCCAATATCAGCAGCCGCAAATCACTTCTATTCCACGATCCTCATAAATGGCACGCCGCCATTATACACCCACCGGGGAAAACGATCACGGCTACCATCTTACCCCAAAGGGGAAAGCAGGGGAGCAATGGTCCTTTTCACGGTCACGGCAGACTAGCAATCACGTTTTCTCTCAATCGCGGCAGACGAACAGTCATCTTTCTTCAGTCACAGCAGTGGAGCAATCACATTTTTCTTCCCTGATCGCAGATAGCCAAGACCCAACCATCATTAGATAGAAAACGCAATGACAGTCTTCTCCATCCTAGTCTGTGCAGATGGTATACTGTGCCCTGCCGTCCTATCTTACCCCAAAGGCAAAAGCAAAGCGAAGGAGCAATCACATCTTCCTCCTCAATCACAGCAAACATCCCAAAACCAATCACCATCAGATAGAACATACAATAACTTTCCCTTCATCTTAGTAAGAGCAGATGAAACACTGTAACCAGCTGCGCTTTGCAATTGGAATACATTTTACAGTCGTTCTACTAGACGAGACATGCACGATGACAATTTCCCCTTGCTAGCCACGCACTCCAACTTACCTTTAGCGAGCTATCTTTGTTCTTAACAATCAGAAAGAGAGCACAACATCCCAATCCCAAGCCCAATCTCCACCCAATCCCTTCACCTCACCTCACCCCACCTAATCCCAACCTATCACAACATTAACAGACCCGAATCTGATGGTAAACACCGCACAATCTAAGGACCTAAGCTTTACTAAGGGAGCTCCTACATACATGATATCCTGCAGCAAGAATGGGCAGTTATAGCGCCAATACTACGTGAAAATGACGATGTGTTGGTGGATCGCTGCTAAGCCAGCTAAGCCGACTGAGCGAGGATGGTAGATGGAATGGGATGCTCATATCCCTACGCCTTTTACGGGGAATCCGTGGAACTCTGCCGCTTAGGTGGACGAGGGTCAGCCATCGATGTGATAGCAACACAATCACAGGACATAGATCCAATCACTCACACGAGATACACACACAGAAACTCACATTCAAACCAACAATCACAGATTGGGAGATTATTTGCATTCACACTCCACCTTAAACCCCCACTCCTACACCTATAAACCTAAAATAACACGAACATACCTTCCAATAACGGGTATCATAATCTTCTCCTCCCATGCCCATTCCAATAACCTCTCTTGCACAGAACCTCTGCTTCCCGTCCACCCGCCCGCCAAAACCTCTACGCCAATACAATTATCAATATGAAGATCAAGATCAATCAATCCCATTATCAAACGCCAGCGTCGAGTTTCGATCGATTGATCATCATGTACAGGTATGTATTTATATCTTTCCCGTGGTGGAGGGAAAGGATATGAAAGTTGGGATGTAGTACAGGTGGAGCTGAGTATGCGATGAAGGTGTTGTACACGATGAATAACGCTTCTGCCCGGGAATGGGATGGATCGAAGGGATGGTTTGGTAGGTGTAGAGTGGCGTTGCATTCGGGGTGGATAAGTGAGTGGGCGTGAGCGGAATATTAGGCTGGCTGGGCCGGTGCGTGTCTGTCCCCGGCCGGTCGTGGCTTGGATGACGATCGTGTGTATCCGCTGCCTGCCCTGTCCAGCTACTGGAGTATCGAGCCGCCTGCCGTAAGACTAGGATGGTCAAAGGCATCGACGCCCTATGCATGCTTGGATCAATCCAATGCGCTTGCATTCGATTTTAGGGGTATCATCGGAGTCAATATATTAGAAATCTCTCATGATCAGGGCCGGAGGTTTATAACGGCAACCTAGAGGTCATTGTTAGCTAAGTAAACTTCATTGATGAGTAGAATGGGAAAACTCGCCTGATTGCCCACACCTAAAGCCAGCTTTCCACCCTCTGAGTCCCAACTCAAGCTGCAATTCCGTTCCCCTTCCATGTCATCATCTTGCATGTTCGTGTCCATCGCGTCTCCGTTCGTATGCGCCCCATTTGTTATCTTGCCCACGATGCCTTTCCAGCTCATCTTTGGTAGACCACCAGCTTCTGCATTCCATATGAGAGCTCTATTGCAGTTCGCGCCTGCCACTAGGTACCCATCTGGTGTGAATGACATCGCCATTGCAGGTACTGCACAACCGAGGGGAAGGTTATGCACCAACGTGAAGGGGCGCTTTGCGTCCCATATTCTGATGGTGCCGTCGAGGGAGGAGGTTGTGAGTAGCCGTGGAGCATCGGCTGGGTAAGCGGAGGAATTCGTAATGGGTTGGTAGGCGAGGGCCGTAATATCCATATCGTGAGCGGTGGTGGTACGGAGTACGTCAGACGAATCAATGAGACCAAGGACTGCCGTGTCTTCGGCGGCCAGAGCCGTAGTGTGAGTGCGGGTATCGTAGCATATATGGCTCCAATTCTGCTGACACAAGGGTTCGGAGCGCGTATTCAATGTCAGGATCCTCCCGGCCTCTAGCAAGGACGATGCGATGATCTCATGGCCGCAGATGATGAGCTGGTTGTTCGATATCCATGTGGCGTCTCTGACAGTATTGGCAAGTGGGTAAGGAGGCATTGCTTGCGATGAGCTTATGTCCCAAAGTATGAGAGCAGAGCTACCAGTTCCGGATGCTGTAATGCCGAGTAGCTGGTTACCAGAAGGTGACCAGCGCAAAGTGAGGACTGTATCTTGAGCTGCTGGAAGTTCGTCGATGTTCTTTCCCGTCTTCGACCAAAGACTGACAGCACCGACCCAGTCGGACGTGTCACCACGAGTGGCGACAGCGAGTACATCCCCAGCCGGGTTCCATGCCATAGCAGTGACCAGAGAAGGGTAGGCTGGATCAAGAACATCGACATATGGCTTGTGGCTAGGGTTGTCGGCAAAAGATGCCGTTCTGGTTATAGACCAAAGACGGCATAGCGCCTCGCCAGCCACTGCAAGGATTGTTGGATCCTTTGGGTTCCATGCAGTGTGCATCACGTAGGTATTTTCGGGCACTGTCAATATACTCGTTTGCGGTCCTAACTCAGCAATTTTGTCGCTTTGAACAGCTCTGCTTTGTCCATTGGTAAGGGTCTGTATTATTGGATCCTCTGGCGTGGGGCTGCCAACGGCATCGGCATCTTCATCGAGGTCCATGCCATTAGCACCATCTTCTGTAGGAGAGTAGTTAGCTGGCGATATGGGTTCCGGAGGTTCTTGTTGGAAGTGGTAGCCATTTTTGTCCATTCGGATGCTGTCGCCGGTGTGTCTATTGCCGTTGATTGAGCCCTCAGTCCCATTGTTTCGCCGTCGCTTTGGTGCCGGCGTAGGAGCCGCAAAATCCAAGCCGAGTCCATTGGCTGTAGAGTCCAGAACATGTTTGCGTGGCCCTCCAGAAGTTTGCGCTGCGTCGTCAAATTGATCCTGATTTGTTGATGATGATGCCCTTCCCGATTCAGCACCAAAGAAAAGCGTTGTCGCCGAGGAGTAATTCCGACTTTCAGGCTGCCAAGTCTAAGAGGGGCGTCGTTGATAGTTGGAAGATACACGTACCTGATCTAATGATTGCTCAACCTGGTAATACTGTAGACCCTTTTGCACTAATGCAACGAGAGCGTGAGTTTTGATGCGATTGGCAAAGGGCAGTGTTTGCGGATCTTGAAGCCAGTTACGCTGAAGTTTGACAGCGGCTTCAGGGTGGCCTATGATGGATTAGTATGTATTGTGGTGTCGTGAGACAACATCTAGATATCTTACCCGATTCCTGCAGGTATCTTCCCGGATCATGTGGTTAGCAAGTTGGTGTCGAGTGCGCCTGGCAAGGCAAGACAACTATAAACGGACGACATACCTCCAAATCAGATAATTCACATGATCCGAGGTCAGTGAACCTGCCGCCATGACGATGAGTGAAGTTGTCGCATACAACTACATACGGCAGGAGAGTGCGCGCAGTCTAGACTAGATGAAAGACTGGGGTGTTACTGTTTGTTAGTTGTTCAGGAAGATGGAAAGCGTGGTGAGAGCGTGGCCGCAGAAATGGTTGGGTTGTGATTGAGGATCATCTACTATCGGCTAGAGTACTTTGGTAAGCGTCAAGCTCCAGCATTAGTTAGTTGCCGCCCTCCCTGGCGAGCCTGGTGCACCTGCCAAATGATGTGCCGACGGCGCCCCAGATCTGAACCTTCAGGGGTGCTTGTTTTAGCTAGCTCTAGGTACTTCTATGTCAGACGGCCCCCAGCGCTCTGGTCGTGATCGCGACACCCGATGTCTTGAACGTTATCAATGTCGTCAATGCCTATTATACTGTATGATCTGTCCACAGCTGAGATAAGCAGCTGACTGCAGGAAGCATTCCACAAGGTACTTGTAGGTACAGAGTACAGACAATAACAACAAGTAGCAGCACACCAAGGAGCGTGCGCAGTGGCGTGGGGTCCCCGTTAATTGGATGTTTGATCTTTGGGTCCGGGCTAGCGGCGCAGAGAACCCCTGCAAAAAATCCCTGCAACGGCTTCCCGCCAGGGCTTGGCTCAAATGGAACTCTGCATGCCCACATGCCCACATGCCCGGCGTTGCACCCTTACCGAAGAACGCCATAAACTTCTCCGAGACCATGAGGACACTGTGCATGGATTAAATATAAACGACCACGCTGTTTCCATCTCTTCGTGATGCAGATGCGCATCAATATACCGCCATTAACCCGAGTCCTCCTTGCTCTACTCATAGCCATCTCCATCACCCATCAAATTACTCGTTATATCTTTGGAGGCCTGGACCAAGGCTTCCTCGCCATCGTTCCACAGTGGTCACTCTTTTACCCTTGGGTCTATGTGACAGCTACCTTTGCTGAACAGAATATCATCACTCTGCTCATAGCTGGTGCTACTATACTGTATGGCGGCAAATATCTTGAGCGCGCGTGGAGCTCTACGGAGTTTGGGAAGTTCTTGCTCATAGTGACCGTGCTGCCTAACGTTGCAGCTACGTTCATCTATGTTTTCTGGTTTGCCATTACGCGAGATGAGAAGAGAGCGTACGTCAGCTGCCCTTCGTTGTCGTAAAAGTCCGCCTACTGACATGCTCTTACTTTAGCATGGCGTACATCCAAGGCTCCGTAGCCCTTCAGGGTGCTTTCCTTGTGGCGTTCAAGCAGCTTGTACCTGAACACACAGTCACGATACTACAGGGCATTGTTAAAATACGTGTCAAGCATTTTCCCGCCATTTTCCTTGCCGCCAACACTATATCGGGCTTTGTCTTGGGTACGGACAGTGCCCTCGTTTTGGCCTGGGCTGGGTTCTTCACGAGTTGGACATACCTACGGTTCTACAAGAAACAGGTCGATCTCGCAGGCACTAGTACAGGAGGCAGCACAATCAGTGGTGATGCTTCTGAAACGTTTGCCTTCGCCTACTTTTGGCCTGACGTGGTTCAACCCCTAATCGCTGCGATCTCGGATAAAGTGTACAATTTCTTAGTGGCTATACACATTTTAAAACCTTTCTCTGCGGAGGACGTCGAGACGAGCAATGTACAAGCTACAGCCAGAGGAGAAGGCGGCTTGCCGAGCCTGCTGAACCCAGGAGGAAGACGTGGAGGTGGTGGTGGAAAGAGGGAAGAAGCGGAACGTAGAAGGGCACTTGCACTCAAGGCCCTAGATCAGAGACTACAAGCAGCGACTGCCAGTAAACAATCCTCTGCCCCTACTCCTCCGCTGGGTCAAAGCGCGCAAGGCCCCCAAGCTCAGGACCATGAGCCATCATCGGACTCGCAGGCTTGATCAAACATGAGCCCATTGGATTTATCATCCATCAATAGTTGGTTAACACTTCTTGGCACATACAGTATATAGAATTCTGTCAAAATACCCCGCCATATTCAATGTAAGCCGTCACGATGATCGCACGATGTATCTCAGGGGCTTCGCTCAGTTCGTTCGCAAATGTGATCTACAATAAGAGTCATCGTCCAAGAACCAACTAGGCAGCAGGGATCTTTACCGGGTTGGGTTTCAGCTCGACGTCAACATTTCCTCAGACCCGCTAATTCGACAACATCAAGGCGTCACAACCGTCACTCTCTCAAGAACCCTCGGGTATGAGTAGGATACAGTTCCTATTGGTTACGGATGTGATATGTTCCCCTGGATAGAATAACCGTCGAGATGAATGATGCTTCACGTTCCTGATTGACATCACTACATTACGTCAAGACCGCTTGGAAATTGCAATCATTATGGAAGCTCCATCTACATAAAGGCCTCTAGTCCTCCCAGATACGGTTTATTTTTTTCAATCAACAAGTTCCAACAATCAAACCAATCTCCAAATAAACATCTCCAAGCAAACCCTCCACAACTTCCAAACTTACACCCTTCAACATGACCGACAACACCAACCCCGGCAACTTTGCCAACCGTCCCAAGGAAGAAGTTCAAGAGATCGCCTCCAAAGGCGGCCAGGCCAGTAAGGGCGGCTTTGCATCCATGGACCCTGAGAAGCAGGTATGCTTCCACTCTTATCGTTATTAAAGATCTCCCTACGACTTATTACTGATACACTTAAACAAACAGAAAGAAATTGCTTCTAAGGGGGGCCAAGCCTCGAGCGGGTCTTTTGAGCCAGGAAGCGAGAAGGCAAAGGAAGCTGGTCGCAAGGGTGGATCTTCTTCTTGAGCAGTTGTGCAGGCTGGTGTGGATGGTGGTTAGACGGGGTAGAGTCGGGGAGGGGGAGGGCATGGGCTTGTAGGGCTAGTCATGACATTGCTAGATGGCATTAGTTACCGTACACTGAACAGGTAGTAGCGAATTAATCAATTTGCTGAATCCTCGTTGAGCCGTTGATGTGACATGCATGTTGAAAACGCTACCGGAGGTTGTTCCTAACGCGGGACTTCCAGGTACCACGTACCCCGCTAGTAGTAGCAGTTGCAAAACTTTCGCCAGATCTTGGCATTTGCATTTACTCCCACCACCATGACTCCCTATACAGAAGTTGACCCGATTGAGAAGATTTATATATAGAACTTGTAGTTATAATTTCTACGATTATGATCATATATCGCTCGTCGAATTTAAGCAAGGCGTGCTTGAGAAATGAAGGGTTTAAGTTTATAAAATTCTAGGGCAATTGTCGCAGTACAGTATTTGATTCCTAATAAATTGAAGCCCCTAATAACTCGGCTAATATACTAGCTATAAACACGTGTAGAAAAATTATGATAACGTACTTATATATGCTTTAGCCTAACTATATACTTATCTTGCCTGATCGGGGCAACTTTGGTACAGAGGGGCATGGTGGTGGGTGCAAATGCAAATGCCAAGATTTGGTAAAAGTTTTGCAACTGCTAAAGTCGTCGTCAGCACTTGGTTTCACTGTTAACCCTCTGTACTTGCTATCCCATGTACTAGTATTCACTCGATACAGACTTACTGAGTCCTTGATAACGTGGATAATGTTATCAAGTGCCCAGGACTGTAACCTCTTGATAAGGATCTGCCAAATATGAGTCACTGACTACGGTACCAGTGATATGCATCAGTATCAGCGAGTAATAGACCAAAAGAGGCGGAGCATCAAGGAAAACGTGATTAAATGGGACGAATTCGCAGCCCTAGTGGCTCTGTTTGCAGTCCCAGTAATGCTCTCACCAAGCGCCATAGAAATCCTGAAAGCCATCTATACTTTTGTCTATAAGATGTTGTACCCCGCTGTTTCTCAGTGTGAGCAACTCGAGTGGTTGGATGTGCCGAATGGCTTGTTGGTGCACTCGGAAGAAGTAAGGCAAAATACAGGGACAAAGACCCAGGGATGCTTAGACTCTACTTTAGGATCTACGTTCCAGCAAGCATGGGTGTCTGCGCCTCGACGCAATAAGACAATTAAGAAACCGAAGCCTCTCAGTCTTGAAATGCGTTATGTTCGGGTAGATATAAAGCTGCTCAAGGCTTTTCTCCTTGCGAATGGGTATAGTGAAGACACGATCAAATTCCGCGAGGTTGATGGCATTCTGACCGCTCACCTTCGCAATTTTCCGGGATATACGGAACTCTATACCCGAACAAAGCGAGAGATAGAGCTCATTCTCGAAGGCTATCCTCCCCAATACGTGGAGACTGTTCGCATAGCCCCCGTGCATCAGACATCCAGTAATCAAATACAACCCGCTTCCAATCAATGGCTTTGCATACCATCACCAATCCAGGAACGTGCTGATATCAATCGTGGAGGGTGGATCATCGCCGCAGCCTTGCACAGTTACACTAAAAAATACAGATACCCTGGACAATGGTTCATGGAAGAGTATGACTTTGGGATCGGGCACAACATGGAGACAACCACGTTTTCCCTCGACGGAGGAAGGACTGTAGAAGACTTCGTACCACGGCAAAGAGCAGTGCAAAGAGTCCGCCATGTTCTTGTTGAAATACTGAAGGCTTTTCCTGAGCAAGAAGTACTCATCATAGCAGCACTAGAATTCATCCAAATATTCTTTTCCGCCTACCATACCGATGACTTCGTCGACGTCTTCATGCCCACCCCATCATACCCACCAATCCCGAAATTCGCTCGAGGACGACCGATACCGCGAGATGTCACTGAAAGCTCTATGAAGCACCACATAATACGCTCAATACCTGTACTATGGAACACAGAAGACTATTTTTTCGGACGAGAGTTTAGGCATCGACTCTCCGGTGCTGACTGGTCTAGAGTAATGCAGATTTTCAATCATGCCGGCTCGTTGCCTTCAGAAGACAAAGACTTCCTGCGCCCAATACTGCTTTTCGCGTTGCAAGCAGCCGCGCAGGGCGTTTGGGATGTGATGGCCAAGGGTGACAGGGCAGAAACACCCAAGCTGCCTAACATACCAGAGCTCAAGGGTTATAAGCACATATATCTTTGGGATTGTAACGGAGAAGTATGTGATTAGGTTTTGAAGACAAACCCTCTTACTGTACAGCCCTGTCCCATGGAAGAATCTCTTCGTGAATACTCTTCTTCATGGGAGCTTTTCAATAAAAGTGTACCTCGGATTGCTTGGCTATATAGATCCAAAACATGCGCAATTTGACACTGGTTCTGATTCTGACATCGAAATCTCTTATCTCCCAGTGCGCAATAGTCATGGAGGAAAATCACGGGAGTCTTCTTGGAGCTCCCGCAGCAAGATGATTTGCATGTTAATTCAGCCCTGGAACGGGCACTAAATTTCTAGCGTACTTTCGCCTATCGATTACCAGGTTCTCAAATTTTTGCCGAATCTCGGCAAAGACTTCAGTATCATGAATACCACCGCGACACGCCCTTAAGGGCCTACATCAAGATGTCGCTGACCGAAAAGCTAGATAAGATTCGATCGCCCAAGCTGCAGAATCAGCGGGAGGTAGGGCAGATTGGACCTTCCCAATCTTCCCTGACCAGCGCTGACAGAAAGCAGACGGCCGTCGTTCTTTCAGCAGTCGAGGATACACTCAGGGATCAAAAATACAGCGCAACACCGACAGCATACTTTTCCGCCCTCCTCGCCCTTCTCACTCAGTCGGTCTCCTCGTCGAATGGATTAGTCAACAAAGAGCTTGCAACCTCCGTTGTCTACTTGCTGGATCTGGTCGCACCCCATGTACCAGCGCCCCTACTCCGCTCAAAGTTTTCTCAGATACTCACTAGCCTATGGCCCGTCTTGACGCACAGCGATAGCATTGAAGCTCCTTTAGTACGATCATCGATTGGTTGCCTGGAGTCACTACTTCTTGCACAAGATAACGCAGCATGGGCATTCCCACAGACTCAAGTTGGCCCACGAAGGGGGATCGCTGTCTTGCTAGCATTGGCCTCTGACCATAGGCCCAAGGTACGCAAGCGATCTCAAGATGCAATTACTCATGTCCTTAAGAACGCACCCCCGAGCCCGTCAGTGGATCACCCGGCCGCAGACATGTGTGCAGAGACGGCGTTGCGCAATGTCAGTKATTTGGCAGCTGCGAATGGAAAAAAGAAAGGAAAGGTACACAAGCAGGAGGAGCATCAGCCCGGTCTGGTGCATGCGCTGCAGCTGGTTAAGACGATAGCATCTGCTTCCGGAGGCTGGCCTAGCAAGAAGATTGAGCCACTTTGCGAGGTTTTGATGAATATCTCAAAGTCAAATAATGAATATCTTACAATGGCTGCCTTTGAGATATTCGAGGTCATATTTGCTAGCATGGCTGATGAGATTTCGTCTGCAAAGCTCCCCCGACTCATGGGAGCTATTTCTGAACTTCGGCCCTCGCAGAATGATTCGCAATTGCTACCACCGTGGATAGCGGTCATTTCACGAGGCTACGATGTCTCAGCGCAACTCGATCCTGAGGATACTTTTCAGAAGTTACCTGATCTTCTTGAAATGGTCTCAGGGTTCCTTGCTTCTTCCTCCCACAATATTCGCATCTCAGCTGCAGAATGTCTCATATCCTTTCTTGTCAACTGTGTGCCCAATACCATAATCCTTGAACCTTCAATATTCGACGAGAAAGTACTAGAGCGAGTAGCCAAGTCTGCCAATGCACTTCTCAGTGTTAAATACCAGTCGGCTTGGATGGAAGTTTTTACTGTCCTGACCGCTCTTTTCACAACGTTTAAGTGGAGATCAGTCGGCCTACTAGACGAAGTAGTGAAGACTGTCGGCGAGCTCCGGGGAAATGACTCGTTCAACGGCAAGAAAGAGGCCGATACTGTTCTCGGCGAGGCTGTTGAAGCTATGGGACCAGAAAACGTTCTCAATCTCCTGCCTTTGAATCTTGCAAAGCCCAAAGCAGGCCAGACGGGAAGGGCATGGCTGTTACCAATACTGCGAGACCATGTACAGAACACCAATCTAGCTCACTTCAGATCGGAATTCGTACCCCTCAGTGAGACCATGTTTCAAAGGGTTATTGATAACGGTACATCTGAGAAGACTATGGAGACAAAGATCTTCGAGACTCTAGTCCAACAAATCTGGGCATTATTACCTGGCTATTGCAATGCACCTTTGGACTTGGCAAATGCTTTTGATCAATCTTTTGCAGAGATGTTGGCAAATTTACTGTACAAGCAACCAGAGCTTCGAACGGATCTTTGCCGAGCTCTTCAGAATCTCGTAGAGTCAAATAAGGAAATCATTTCTGGCGACATTCCAGAGCAAGACTTGTTACTGCAAAGGCGAATGACCAAGGCTGATGCTCAAAAGCATATTGACCATCTATCGACGTTTGCGGGCAATCTGTTAGCGGTGCTGTTCAATGTATACAGCCAGACTCTCCCACAATACAGAGGCTACATATTGCAATGCATCAATGCCTATTTGAGCATTACGCCCGAGAAGGTATGTCCTCGCCCCATTCGTAGCAGCTACAGTCTATGCTCAGCTCTTAATAGGAACTATTGGAGACCTTCAATCGCGTCACCGTCATGCTCGAAGCCGCCCTCGCAGAGACTACGTCCCAAACTCAGGTTGACAAACAAAAGCAAAAGCAGCCTCAAACCGACAAGATGCCGCCAACAAGCCACACTTTAATGGACTTGATTATCACGCTCTCAATCTACCTGCCTCGGCCAACTTTCCCTACGCTTTTCTCCCTTGCTGCCGTCATTCTCCCCCAGTCCTCTGATCCCCAACTCCAAAAGAAAGCCTACAAGCTTCTCCCCCGCCTCGCTGCATCTCCAACCGGAATTCTCGCCCTTCAAGATCGCAACGCAGAGCTACAAGCTCTTCTCCTTAGCACCACATCTACCGTATCCGCTCCAGCCCGTCGTGATCGTCTTGCAGCCGTGGCGGTGGTAGTAGAACATCTACCACAAACAAGTCTCCATTTCATTCCATCCATCCTCTCCGAAGTCGTCATCTCCGCCAAAGAAGTCAACGAAAAGGCTAGAACGGCTGCTTTCGATCTCCTCGTCCTCATGGCAAAGAAGATGTCCCAAGGTGGCCAGATTGACCAATCACAGATCCCAAATATGCCAGCCGACGCCCCCATTGTTACAGCATCACTAGAAGAATTCTTTACCATGGTCTCAGCGGGTCTAGTAGGCTCTACACCTCACATGATCTCCGCATCTATAACAGCCTTGACCCGCATCCTCTACGAATTCTCCTCCCAGCTCCCACAGCCCGTAATCGAAGAAATAGTCACAACATTAGATCTCTACCTCGCCGACGCCAACCGCGAAATCGTCCGCAGCGTTCTCGGTTTCGTAAAAGTCGCCATCATCTCCCTCCCTGAGCCCATCATCAAACCTCGCCTAGAAACCCTAATCCCAGGCCTAACATCCTGGTCTCGCGAACACAAAGCCCACTTCCGCGCCAAAGTAAAACACATCCTCGAACGCGCCATCCGTCGCTTCGGCTACGACATCGTAGAGAAATACTGCCCCGAAGACCAAAAGAAATTCATCCACAACATCCGCAAGACCAAAGAACGACGCAAATGCCACAAAGCCGCTGATGCCGCCGAAGGCACCGCATCCGAGCCTCAAGACCGCAAAAAGGGCAGCTTCGAATCTGAATACGACGAAGCCCTCTACGGCAGCGACTCCTCCGCCTCTGACTCCGACTCCGACAATCAAGATCCCCCCTCTACCCGCGATAACAACAACAGTAGCGACACGAGAGGCACATACATAACCGAAGACCCCTCCGAACCCCTCGACCTCCTCGACCGCAAATCCCTCGCGCACATCTCCTCCCGCAAACCGCTTCCAAAACCCAGGCTCGGATCAAAACACAACAATCGCAACACTAAAACTGATGCAGATGGAAAACTCGTTTTCGGTGACGATCACGATGGGGGTGATGATGATGATGCTATGGCTCTTGATGGGGAGGAGGGGGCGAGTCTGGAACAGGGTATTAATGCGTATGTGGATGCTATTCGGGGACGGGATGCCGTGCAGAGGGGACGGGGGGGGAGGTTAAAGTTCTCGAATAAGAGGGAGAAGGGCGGTGGAGGAGCCGCTATGGATGTTGATGATAACGATGGTGGTGATGGTGAGGGGAAGGGAAAGGGTAAGGTATTGGAGAAGAAGGTTCGGTTTAGTGAGAATGGGAAAGAGAGGTTGAGGGGGAGTGGGAAGAGTTTCGCGAGGGGGAG
>KE598560.1:536860-581353 GCA_000444155.1 Cladonia macilenta KoLRI003786
GGGGATGGGGGTTAGAGGGGGGAGGGTCGTTAAGGGCGGTGGAGGGGGTGGGGGGAGGAGATGATTTGATTTTGATGTATGGAACATGAGCAGATGAAAAGAATGAGATGAGATGATGGATGATAGGTAATATATGTAGGCGACATGCCTTTGCATAGTCGTCTGGATCTACAAGATGGCATTTTTTCTGTGCTTGGTACAGACTAAACTCTCGTACGGGATAAATCATCTCCTACCCCCGTCCCGCCTTCTTTGGTGATCTATGTCCGCAGACCTCCTCTTTGATGCCTTCGCCTCACCACTCCTGGCATCGAAGACTGAGTTCCATCCCTTCACCTCCCCTTCCAAGGGGCAGCCACCCACCTCGTTCCATGACGTTGGTAGTTTCCTCTCCTCTCCTCTTCTCTTCCAGCCGACGCTCCAGCTACCGGCAATTGGGTCACTCTCATCTACCAGCCACCACTGCCTTGCCAATCTTATCTCACCCCAATAATCTTCATTCCTCTTACTTCACCTTACTCATAATAGTTTCCGCCCCCCTCTCCACATAAACATCCGCCGCCCGCGCTTTCACCCCGCTCAACAACGCCCTATCATAATCATCTCTGCATCTCAAAACAGCTTCTACCCAGCCCATTTGCAGATCCCAATATTCCCTCTTGAAAGCTTCATAGACCGTGCCTACGCTCCCTTTATCCGCTTCCAGCATCCGCACGAGATAATCGACAACGCGCCATTTCCGTTTAATGGATTGGAAATCTGGGAATTTCCCAAAGAAATCAAAGGTGGTGAGGACATCGTCTTTGAATTTCTCAGTGAAAGGGTCACCGCGGCGGAATTTGGCGCCTTTGTTGCGGACGGAGGAGAGGTAGCGGACGAGGAGTTCGTCGGCGAGTTCTTCAGCGAAGATGTCTTGCAGGGAGTGATGTAGGACGTCTTTGTAGTCGGTGGTGTAGTCTTCGAAGGTAGTGATGATGCGTTTCATACCGAATTCGGTGTACCATTTCTGGGTGAAGAATTCGGGGAGGACGGGGTGGAAGTCGATGTTGAAGATGAGGGAGACGAAGGTGGTGATGCAGTGGGTTCCGAGGTCGACGAAGCCGTCGCGGAGGGTTTCGCATTCGGTGTTGGCGTGTTGCATCATGTATTGGGGGGAGACGAGGGTTGAGAAGTCGCGTTGGAAGCGGGTGAGGTAGCCGACTTGGCCGGAGTCTTCGTTGTCGTCTATGCAGGCTATTTGGTCGTTGGCGACGGCGACGAGCCAGTCTTGGAGGACTTGGAGTCCGTCTTGTTCGGCGGAGGGGGTTTTGTATTTGGCGGATTCGTCGTCGACCATGCGCTGCCAGAGGGTTTGACGTTGTTTTAGAGCAACAAACATGGCGTCTATTACGCCTTCGGCGACGTCCGTGCGGCCTGAGTTGCCAGCTACGAGAAGCTGTTCCCGAAGCATGCGCCACATGTCTCCCAAGGTCTTGGTGCGGAAGTAGCCGTGTTCATTTGTGTCGAGGGTGTCGGGTTGGCGTTCGGTAAAGGATTTCCTGTCAGTCTTGAACATGCGGTCCATCCATTCATCAACGGACTTGACGATCAGTTGTCTGTACTCGCGTATAACTTCGGGTTCCCGGTTATCAAGCACGGGAAGCTGTAGATCTGCCTGAGACCAGCCCAGTTTGGCCATTTTCTGGTAGTACTTCTCTACCCAGTCGATGATTGAGAGCATATGTGGAGGGCTAAGCTCAGAGTCGTCAATGCGCTTGATGAGCCAATTATGCATTAGACTATGGTAAATGTCCGTATACGTCCTGAATATCTTCCACTTCTTGGGCATCAATTCCGCCATGCCTGCCTTGACTGCGAAAAGCTCATTGAAGTACCATGCCATTATCTTGTTTAACTTGTCAGGGTCTTCGAGAAATTTCTGCTCCGCAGCGTCAAACTGATCTTGGGCGTGCATTTCGATGGTTTTCAAAAACTTCTCTTTGTAGCCTCTTAGTTGCTTTGCGCTGTTGTTCATGGACTTGAATCTAGCAGCGAGGTCTTTATATTCACGCTGGGCATCTTGCAACGCTTTGACTTTCTTGTCACTTTTTTCTTCCTCTTCAATAATTACAGCCAAGCGGACCACCATACTGTGATTTTCCGTTTGTACATAATGTATCAAATTCATACACGCAGTACCAATATGTTCGTCAAACCAAGTCACAACATCTTCTAGCCGATCGAAATGGTTCTGAAGCGTATTTTCTAAAGATGCATCCGCAGCTCTTTTGATCTGGTCCATAGCATCATCCCTTATATCTCGTAGCTGGGTAAGCCCATAATGTACACTCAGAATGTTTGGCTGGTTCTCGAGATCCTGATCATCTTCAGTCAGAAGCCTCGCTAGCTCGTCGAGTCTGCTGTCGAATGACTCAATGTTCGCCTTCATTGTCTCGACCTGAGAGAAATTCCTGTGCACCTGAGATACCAAATTGATGTTGGGGAAATCCCTGATCATATTCTGTGACTCGGCGCATAGCTTGTCAATCTTCATAAGCTCCTCCTTGATCTGATTGACCGTTCTTTGCCCATCTCCAATCGAGTTCATTCCAGACTGTGTGATCTCCAATTGCTCCTTAAGCCCAACTTTGAGCTGGCCATCAACGGCTGCCTTTTTGCGAATAAACTCCGACTTCAGAAAAGGTATTTTGTCGAGATCTTCCGGGTGCCGTAGCAGCTCCGCAAGCTGTACGGTCACACCGTCTGTGTCGGCCATCTGGCCAGCTCCAGCTCCAGCTATCGTCGCATTTCTGGTGTGCTTGCGGTCGAGAGTCCTCCGCATGCTGCGGAGACACGCGCTAACAATCCCTGGCCGTTCAGCCCTACCAAGTCAAACTCCATTAAAATGCTTTCGACCGCAATCAACATCTTAGTGTTCCACTTTGCACTCGTTCGCGACTGCGAGAAGAAGACAGTGTAGGCAAGTCTAGAGATACTCCGATTCTGGTCATGTTGCTAGACCGCTAACCAAATACTCCAGACGCTGAAGTATCTTAGCCCAACCAAAAATCGATTTATCAATATTCGGCCTGGACCCATTCTCCTACATTGCCCGCATAATGCCATACTTCAAGATTACGCTCATTCGCTCTTCCATTGGCCTGCCGAGGAAAACACAGGGTGTGCTCAACGCTTTAGGCCTGCGGAAGCGAATGGCAACAGTCTTCAAACCAGTCAACCCCTCCACAGCTGGTCAGATCATGAAAATCAAAGAGTTAGTCGCGGTATCGGAAGTGGAGCAAGCATTGACGGATGCTGAGATGCGAGCAATGAGAAAGCCTGATCCCGGATACTACATTGAAAAGCCCGTCATGGGTTGAAAGGAATGGATCAGCAGTGAGACGATCGCTGTGGGCAGTCCAGCAGGCGAGCAGCATAGGATGAACATGGCCTCCGCGAATGCTTCTGCAGTGAAGCTTACAACAAGCTCAATTGGAAAAAGCTGAGAGGCGCTGTCCATCGTTTTGGTGGGGTCCATCGAGCTTATGAAGGAGGACATTTGCATGAGACACGAATGCATGGAGAATTGAGGACGACGGGTGCATAATTCTGAGCAACGCAGAGTGGGCTTGCGTGACTGATTAACTACAGGCAATATACAGTGTGATGGAGGTGTAGGGTTATGCTTGGCCAGATATGAAGGGATCGGCGCGGCGCATGCCTATGAAGCGCATGCATGGGCGAGGCTGACCTCGGTATTGGACGTGCTGTCTCATACATAGCCCTCCACAAATGTAATATCATCCCAAAGCCTTCCACATGTTGATACAGTATTGTCCTATGATTTCTTGCTGTCCACCCGATTGGCCCAAGGACAATGCCAAGCAGCTGGCAACGTCACTCGGCAGGCAAACATCTCGGAATACATAGATGTTCCCGACGCGTTGAAAACCCTCAGCACGGCAGATCAGCTCTGTAATAACATGAATCATAATTGCTGACACCGTCCCAAGGAGTAATCCCTCGCTTGCTGCATCATGAGTTCTCGTATGCCAGTCAGCCTCCGCAACACCCTCGCGGCCACAAAAGCAAGATCAAAAAGCAACTATCTGAATTTGGGCACTGATCTGTAGGGCGATCCGATGCAACTGTTTATGAACACCCCTCTAATCTATACAACAGCCTCAGGAACCTCATATTCTTCTTCTTTCTCCTAAGATGGACCCGAAAAGCTGTCCTTCAACTTCGAGGACGGGGCCTCTTCGGAACTACAGTAGACGCATATATTTCCATCCGGCGGACGCTTTATGGTATATTCCTACGGTTTCCCGGCGTACGGAGCAAGGTACAAGCACAAGTCAACGAAGCAATCGCAAAATTGGAAGGCAAACTGGTGCCAAAGGGACCCGGCGTGAGTCGCTACCTTACATTGCCGAAAGAAGGATGGACGGAAACGCAAGTCAGAGCAGAATTAGAGAAACTGGGTGAAATGGAGCATACTAAATGGGAAGATGGTCTTGTCAGCGGAGCGGTGTACCATGGCGGGGACAGTCTGATAAAGCTTCAGGCGGAAGCTTTTCAGAAGTTCAGTGTCGCCAATCCAATACATCCGGATGTTTTCCCAGGAGTTCGAAAGATGGAAGCTGAGATTGTGGCTATGGTCCTTGCGATGTTCAATGCTCCGGCAGGGGCGGCAGGTGTCACTACAAGCGGCGGTACAGAGTCGATATTGATGGCATGCCTCAGCGCGAGACAGAAGGCGTATACAGAGCGGGGCGTTACAGAGCCAGAGATGTGTGTGGTCTACGGTATGCTGTGAGGATAAATGCTGACTCGGCGCTCCAGGATCATACCCGAAACTGCTCACGCGGCCTTTCGAAAAGCAGGCTCCTACTTCGGCATCAAGGTCCATCTGATTGCATGCCCGGCACCAAGCTACGCTGTACATGTTCCCAGCGTTTCACGTCTAATCAACAGCAATACAATCATTCTAGTAGGCTCTGCGCCCAACTTTCCCCACGGTATCATCGACGACATCCCAGCACTCTCTCGCCTCGCCCTCCGAAAGAAAGGTTCTCTCCCTCTACATGTCGATTGCTGTCTCGGTTCCTTCATCATCCCTTTCCTTGCTCGCGCCGGATTTCCTACCGTCCAATATGATTTCAGCGTCAAAGGCGTCACAAGCATCAGCTGTGACACCCACAAATATGGCTTCGCTCCTAAAGGAAATTCTACACTTTTATACCGCAATTCGGCACTTCGCACCTACCAATACTTCATCTCCCCCGATTGGTCCGGCGGGGTCTATGCCTCTCCCAGCATAGCAGGCTCACGTCCCGGCGCGCTCATTGCCAGCTGCTGGGCGAGCCTGATGTCTCAGGGCGAAAGCGGCTACATCTCCAGCTGCCATTCAATCGTCGGCGCCCGTCAAAAGATAGAAACGGCTATCCGAGAAAATCCATCCCTCCGCGATGACCTCAGCGTAATGGGCAAGCCTCTTGTCAGCGTAGTTGCCTTTACGTCCCAGACCCTGAACGTCTACGCTCTCGCAGATGCTATGTCCGCAAAGGGATGGCATCTGAACGCTCTACAAAGTCCACCCGCTATTCATGTAGCTGTAACGCTACCAATTGTAGCGGCGGTGGATCGGCTGATAGGAGATATTGTGGCGGTGGTGGAAGAGGAGAAAGAGAGAGAGCGAGTAAGAATTGTTGAAGGTAAAGGTGCCAAGGGCGGTGCGAAGGGCGATGCAGCGGCTCTGTATGGAGTCGCCGGAAGTCTGCCAAATAAAAGCGTTGTGGTACAGTTGGCTGGAGGTTTCTTGGACACACTCTATAAAGCTTAGAGGTGTTGAGGGTGTACATGATTCTTCTGATATAGGGGGGTAGGGTTGGAGCATCCGGCATTTGCATAGCGTCCATGGAAGGCTGGCATTGACGAGACTACGAATTGCTTACTATTTCTGCTCTCTCGTGATGCGGTTTCTCATATGATCAAGTGCCGTTGTCCTCTTTATCAGACCAGAAGACATCGAGCATCCACACCCGGGACTGTTTCGTGACAGGGCTAGAACGCCTCAGACCCGCATAACGTGGGGAACGTGCATATGCAGCTATAAGCACCTGGAAGAATGCAACCATAACCGCTCTCACTTCTGTTGCCCCCTACTACCCGCCTCGCAGAGTCTTTGCAACAGCTTAAACTTACAATCGCGCCGTCAATGGGCCGGCCTGGCCACCAGATCACTTGGGCTGGCTAGCATCGACCCTTTCCTTCTCACCGCTCCCTATCAACTTATGCTATGCCGTCAAATTACCCACCGTCGGCACCTTAACCAGGATTAGCAAACGATTCCACTCCCACCCCCCCTCAGAATGAAAAACCAACATACCATATAAACCAACGTCCGATTCACCACCCTCCACTCCCCCTCCCCCGTCTCCACCAACTCATCCTCATACCTCGCCCTATTCACCGCATACTCCCCCGTATTCCCCTCTCCCGTCCCCACAAAACTCGCTATCAAATACGTCACCGCGCTCGCCGTCCCCCTTTCGATATCAACATCAATGTATTGTGTGCCATAGGAGTGCTGCGTGACAGTGTTATTTAGGAAAGTGGTGAGAAAGGAGGTGATGGCGGGTATGCCGATGTAGTTTCCGGTGGGGGGAGGGGAACCGAGGAAGGCGGTGGGGGTGAAGATGAGGGGGAGGAGGGTGTAGTTTTTGGAGTCGATGGCGAGGGGGTAGAGGGCGAGGGTTTTTTGGATGTGGATGGTGGCGATGGTGGTGAGGAGGGAGGGGGAGAGGGGTTGGCTGGTTGTGAGGAGGGGGAGGAGGAGGGAAAGGAGGAGGGGTGAGAGGTGCATTTTGGAGAGGGTAAGGTGAAGGGATTGGTTGGGGAGGTTCTCGCTGTGATCGGGTTCGCTGGGGGTGATTGTGGGTCTATATATAGGATTTTGGAGGCTGCAATCGACTTTTAGACTGGGCAGAGAAAACGTTGGATTGGTATGGACCATATATATATTGAGTATCTTTCCCAGGTCTAGGCAAAAGTCAGTGAGGTCCTGCATCTTAGTGAGAACCTGCATGGCTAGGCAGTTAGCCGAAGGATACCGAGCTGGGTAGTTTGAAGCGATCTGCTAGTTGCATATGCAATGCTTGCTAGCTGTCTTTGCATTTAACGGATCCCTTTGGCAGGCTTCCATATGAGCGTCACATATGAGCACGACTGGAGCAACGAAATTGACGTCGCATCCGCTACAGCACTTTTGAAGGTCTTGGGTGGAAGATATGGCAATATGGCTTGAGACCGAAAACTTCGATATATAAGTAGCAACAAAATCGAATTTTTGGCTTCGACAGTCAAGATTAGCCTATGCTCCTCGGTGTTCGACCTTGAAGGTTTGACAGAATTTACATTGTCCAAATTGCGCCCACTCCGGCATTTTGGGAAGATGAAATTATCATTTTGAATCTCAGACTTTTGATCCTAGTAAAGCTGGTATTGAAATGGTCGAGATACCTTATTGTCCCACAATTACTTTGATACTGCCCGATGACGAAGTTTTGCGGAGAATGCGTTGCAAGGCTGAGCTGCTCAATGTTAGGGTGGATTGGATGAGTGACGAGCAAATCATTATTGGCTGAGCTTCCCCCTAATGTATATATATGGACCATCTTCAACCTAGATTTCCAGAAATACTTAGCCTGTGTTTTGTTGACGAAATTGCAGAGGTAGCGCGAGGCCGTTACGCTTAGTCATCACCTGTGACTCTTCAGCCTCACCTCGGTTTCCGTCAATTTGACTTTTTCACGCCCGCAAACGCATTAAAGGACATTCAGTGGCTCACTGAAAGGCGAGATAGCCACTTTCAAATCGGCTCGAGTCAGTACAGGTATGGACGGGGTGGGACTGTTGAGGGTTCTTGGCAAAACGAATGGCCAACAACATCCTGATATAAGGTTGTCAGTAAACGTGAACCGCTCTGACTGGCCAGGAGATCTATTGGACAGGGGTCAGATGATGAGGTACCGAAAGTGGGACCTTATCCATGTGGCTCAAATGCTTTATCCTTAGCATTTTCTTGGCTACAGCTTTCTCCTTTCATGTATGTGCAGGAGATATCCGCCTTCAATAGTAGCTCGGTCCTGAGGCAAGGCTCAGAATGAGTTGTGATGTGAGTATCCTTTGTAACTTTACCGATCTGGTTCGCAAAAGCTGGCTCATGGCAGATATGTCCAGCTAATAAACATGGAAACCCTTATTTTGTGGGGGTCTTCAGTGGGTTTTTCTTCTGAGGTGACTTTTTTCTCCAAGCCACGAATATCTCCAGCCTTATCAAGTCTTGGTAGTCCCCATATCGATATCCCGAGCGTGTTGTTGTCTTCATTTTCCTCTCCATACACAGATTGTCGGACATCAGGTTGGTAGTATCGAGAAATGCCTCCTGAAATGTTGCCATCAAATACGCCCTTTGAATCTGCGTGTTACTCCATAAGCACCAATGGGTTACGCAAGCTCCAACAACAACAGCTCCGTGTCTTTACCAAAATCAAAAGGACCAAAGCTACAACGACTATACTCCAGATATTTTACAATCGGTATTGTAATAGTATTGAGAACTTTCTTTTCACCTTTCCTCAGAAACGTGGGACAAGGCTCAAGAAGCTATACTGTGAAACTGGCGGATTCGCGTGGAACGTACCTGAGAATTCATCTGCAGCTCCTCACAACAGGCTCCGATCATATAGGTTGCGTGGTACTATACAGCCGAAGCAAAGAATAGTGGTTAGCACTATCATTGAAGAAAAAGTCGAATACCATCCGCCAACCAAGGTCTATGCGTGGAGTTTGCCTAAGTTCATGGCACCACCTTGTTCATCTCTGCCACTGGACTATGATGAGATATCCTTGGAGATTAAGGTCGACCTTGGGGCAGCTTGGAAAATCTCAGCCATGGGGTCAACATCACATGGAATGGCGGCCCCCAACGGTGGATGGAGACAGATGATGAAGGACGGGCGTGTGGACTACAAGGCATTTGCATCGTTCCGAGCTAAGGACCTTCGACTCAAGAAGGACATCGTCTTCGTGTTCAAAGCCAAGCTAGACTTGGACCGTTGGAATCAAAGAAAAGCCAGCGACGTCAACCGGCCTAAAGCCTCAAGTGAAAAGGAAAGCCATGGACGGATCATATCGCAAGGGGGAGATCAAAAGGAGAGCACGAGGCATCAGACCTCGCACTCTCACGAATCTAAGTCCTCACGAAATCCCCAATCAGTTACGGACAGGCTCACCCCCAGCTCTCCCTCCTCAACCCAAGAATCCAATCTCACCCGTTCTACGGCACCCTCCCCCGAGTCATCTGGCTCTGATATCCTCCAAAATTATGTCTGCTGCCTCCTGGACCTCCAACACCCAGGCGACTGCTTCAATGGTCACAAAACGGGATTCTGGACCCTTCACCCAGTCCTCCCAGAGTTCCTGTCTATTTCAGAATCCACACTCAACTCCCACCCTGATCAAACTAAGAGCGGGGTCTGGGTTACCATTGTAGTTATTGCGTGGCTTAGAATTAAAGCTCGGGACCACGTTTACTTATGGGATGAGTATGTTCGGAGGGCGAGGAATTGGTTGGCGTTTGTGCGGGCCACGGGTGCTGTCAAGTTTGGAAGGTGGGAAATGGAGGCCACTGGCATATTTGCGAGTGGCTGAGACATATCAAGGAACGGCAGAGAGGAGGAGGAGCCGCCGGCACGTGATACTGAGGCGATTCGGTACCGATTCTCCGGGAATGGTAGCCTTTGCTAAGGAAGATTCCCGGATGTTTGACCAAGGAAACGATCCTGATCACGGAAGGAGGGGCAAATTTCGAGAATGATCCTGGAACATTTCTGGGAGCCTCATCATAACTGAATCATGACGACTGATTTTGTATATTTCGGATCATGGTGGGAATGCTGCAATAGAAAGTCGAATGCGCGTCTGGATTCCTGAATTTGGGTATATTCGACACGGTCTCGATGTCTGTCTGATGGCTCCGGTAGAAGTCGTGGCCTCGTTCTGTTGTGTTGACTGGACCTAAACAATATTTAGATCGTGTTGCTAGCGACTAGTGTCAGAAACGATCTGCCATGCCTGCATCATTGGCCGTCCATTGGACAGCTTGAGTGGTATTTCTCTTCGCACTAGCTATATATAAAATAAGCAAAAGCGAGCAAACAGCAACCATAGTAAGCGCTGCGTATGTCGACAAAGGAAGGCAACAGGCAGCTGAGGCTTGCCAAAAGGATTTGCCTTACCGCAGCGTATCTCCCTATGGTTGGACATAGACCTTTACAGTATGATTATCCCCAACCCTGTTTCGTAGGTAATGGCTCGTCATATCTGTGACCGTGCCTATGTTTGAGAGCATATCTATGCTGCTCACGATGTAGTGAAGATGCGCATCATCCGTGTAAGCATTGTGTTAGTTTGCTGACCGCCGTCCCCATCAGACGTTTCTACATTGTCTCTTATTGCCACACTATTGGGAGGACATTGCAAGTCTCGATGGCAATTATAAATTCTGAACAGTCGGTCCAGCCACTGGGCTCTTGTTTCTAACTGTTGGTTCACTACGCCCTGAGGTCGTCTACAACGATCAGCTGTTCGTCTTTCCACGGAAAATTGACCGGCACATGTTGCTGCAGTTCTTCCAGTCATGGTCTCTTCATAAGTCAACCCTTCTAAGCAAAACGAGCAGAGAGGCACTGATGAACACGAATCACAACCGAAGAGGTACCCTGATAAGAAGTGTCCAGCTTTTCCGAGGGTCTTAGACTGGTCACAAAGGCAAGTCAAATCGATACTCCCAGCAGCATTCTTGATGGACGATTCATAGATTGTTTGTCCAAGGGCAGTGGATGCTTCTTCCTTTTCGTCAGCCATAATCAACATGTGGCCTAAGATTTGGAGCCACATGTGAGTGACCGGCAACCCGGTGGTCCACTGTACTGATTGCTCCAGATCTAAAAGATTACCCACCACAATAACTATGGCAGCATGCAAGCGTTCAAAACTTTCAATCGCGATCGATGGCAAAGGCTTTGGACGACGGGCGCCATCAAAGAGTTCTCTCGGGGCCAAGCAAACATTGTAGCTCATTCGTGACATCCAATTGGTGCATCTTTGACCAAATAGGTCAGATATCTCAGGATCAGCACCACTATCCAAAAGAGTCTTGACAGTGCGTAGGCGGTTATCCGATGGCCCTTGGCTCCTAACAAATATCGATCTGTGCAAAGGAGTCTGTCCAAGCAGCGTTCTTCGGTTGACGTCTGAACCTGCCCCTAAAAGCCGATTTACTACGGCTGTGCATGCAAGTTCTGCTGCTCTATGTAAAGCAGTCCGGCCCTCAAAGTCTACAGCGTCCAGGTCGATTGCCGCCTCTATCAGGCACTCGACGAGTTGTAGGCTTCTCACCGCTAGATGTAAAACTGTCTCTCCATACCGATTAGCGAGAGTGAGATCGGCGCCTCGTGTGGTGAGCGCTTTGATGATTTCTTGACGCGCAGCAATTGAGCTCGAGTCAAGCATCCCAAAACAGCCGGGGTGGACAAATTGTACAGGCTCGAAAGCTATTCCAAGATCTAACAACACCTTGATTGCTGTGCGGGAACATCCATCCCGCAATACAGCCCAATGCAAGACGGAGAATTTGTCATTACAGACAGCCTGTGGATCGGCGTTCCGATGGAGTAAGAACAAAACGACCTCAAGATCTCCACCAAGCGCACCACAGTGAAGGACACTAGACCCGTCGTTACGCACTGCATGGATGTCAGCCCCCTTGTTTACAAGAAGCTCCACACCAAGAAACCATCCATTCAGGGCGGCTAATGCCAGGGGGGTAGAGCCATCGACTCGTCTGGCTTCGATATCAGCACCAAAGTCGAGCAGTAGAGATATCATTGTATATTGTCGCCAGGCTACGGCATGATGCAACGCTGTAAGGTGTCCAAGCTCAAAGGCCTCAATGCGCGCTTCGTGCTCGAGGATTAGCCGTGCCACATCTTCGTGCCCATTCTGTACAGCGATGGGAAGGGCTGTTGATCGGTTAACATCAACAGCCTCTACGTCAATTCCATATTGTAGTAATCTCCGTACGGTACGGGTGTGGCCTCTTCGAGAGGCATAATGCAAAGCTTGTGCGCGTTGAATGACCTTGGCTTCTGCACTACCAAAGTTCAGCAGCACGTCAGCAACGCCTTGATGTCCTTCACGAGCCGCACAATACAAAGCATTCCGCTCCGACTGGGAAGCATTTATATCCGCACCGTACTGAAGTAAAACCTCCACAATGGCMCGATTGCCAGTCCGACTTGCGAGGTGAAGACATGTTCGCTGCTTACGATCTCTTGAATGAACATTGGCCCCTTTTGCCAGCAGAAATTGACACATTTGGGTTGAGCCTACCTCAATGGCAAGGAAGAGCGGGGTTCGACAAGCTACATTTGTTAAGCTATCGATGTCCGCACCAGCATCCAGCAATAGCTGCGTTATGGCCTGAGCAGTCTCACACTTAGGATTGAGCATTGCACAATGGAGAGCCCTTAGATGGCCATTTCTTCCCGGACTAGCATTAGCAGCAGCTCCGTTGTTTAGCAGCAACTTGACCACTTCTACATGACCAAAAATAGCAGCCGGGTTCAGAGCTGAACCTTCCCATTCTGACACAGAGTTTACATCGACACCTTGCGCTAGTAGAAACTGGACAGTCTCGACAAGACCGTAAGCAGCCACCGGATGCAATGGAGACGTCCAGAGTTGTCCAGCATTCGTTACCCCGAATTGCGAATTCGATTGTACATCGTGGCGACGAAATACATCAGCCCATAGAATCCATCTTGAAGCATCAGTGTTGAAAAGTCTGTTGATGGCATCCACCAGACTCCGAGAAGGTTGACCGTTGATCGATGAGTGATAGGACCAAAAGTTTGCCGCATAATCCAGGAAGGTGTATCTCTCAAGCATCGCGGCGACTTCCCTCACATTCCTGTGCTGTGGGCTTTCGAAATGTGCACTGCATAAGTATGACAAGCACGTCCTCGCCAGTAGATCATGGACTAACTCGAGAGTGAAACATGTATGGAAGAATGGCACTCCAAGGTCGTGGCTGTCTATGAAGATACTCTGGACTGAAGAATGCACAAAGTGCACGGTAAGACTTTCGATAGGGGAACTGTTGGCCTTTTCATGTAACCCGTGAAGGTTTTGGTCGCGAAGCTCAAGCAAGGATCCACACGGCCGACAGATGTTTTCCTTCACGTAATATTCGTCCCATGTGTCTGGAAGATATTCCACAAGCAGCTCAGTTGCGTGACTCTCAGCTTCGATAAGAAGAGCTTCCGTGAGCTCTCGAACTGTGAGTGGTCTAAACGCGAATAACACCCATCGAAGGATAGATATTGCCCGCTCTCTGCCTTTTTGAGGAAGTTCCAAGATACTCCTCAAGTCCCTCTCATATACTTGCTCGAGCCCATGTGGTGTACGAGAGACAAGACTACGTAGTTGTGTTGTGGTTTTGCCTGGGGAAAGCTGTTTGCACAATAATTGAATCCACCAAAACATGCCGTCGCACCTTTTCAAAGCTTCCTCAGCTAACTCCCGATGTAGGAGCTCTGATTTGTTCGGCAATTGTAACTTGACCATCTTGTACGCGAAACACTTCAAGTCGCTCTCTGTGTCATCCTGCAGTATCTCATATTCGAGGAACGCCCCAGGCGCCGGATTCTCCACGTCTCCTAACACGAGTTCATTTGATACAACAGGTTCCTTCAGCAGATCTAAATGTGGCCAATTGCTGAATTCGTCGCGTATTGGACCATTGTCCCTGCTGACGATGAGGACGCGGCTTCCTGTATGCGCCAACATTGTGATCAGTCGTTGCAGGAATCCATCTCTTCGGTCTTCTAAATTGTATCTCTGAGTACCAGGGTCTTCCCCGACGCACATTTCAAACCCATCAACGACGAAGTAGCATGGCCTTAACTGAAGGCTCAGAACTTGCAACAGAGACCAAAGTTCAGGCTCTGTAGCAGTACGTGCATGCTTCGCTCGAAAGGGGTCTACAGCCAGAGAATAGATATCAGGATAATGTAGCACAAGCTGCGCCACCCATGACCGGAGTATTGCTTGTGGATCTTGTTTGTGATTGCCCTCAAGAGAACAGAAGAAGTAGACGACAGGGTGCCCAATTTCTCGCCGTAGATATTCTATAAGCATTGCACAAAGCACTGTCTTGCCGAAACCAGGAAGTCCGTGGATCCATAAGAATTTAGTTACAGTTGACTCAGGATCTGGAAGCTTCCATGCTGCAATTGATTCCCGATTAATGAGCCATGTACAAGTTCCTTGCAAGCGCGCAGATAGCGCCTCGTTATATTGATCAATCGTGAAATGGGCGTCGAGCCAGTCAAGTGTCTGATCCTGGCTAACCGCTGGATATGTAGTACGAGTGCTCAAATCCATCTCGATTGTGCCGAATCGCTCGCTCAATTCTTCCATCTTCTCATTCAATCCAGCGAAACCGTCTCCAATGAGTGCAGCCGTGCTCCTCAGGCCTAAAATGTATGAGAAACGAAATTAGACAACCATACGAGGGAATTAGAGTACGTACATTCCTTATCTATCAATCGAGTTAGGTTCTCTACCTTTCTTTCCTCGGTGGCGATTTTGGAAAGATAAGCAGTTACGCCATTTTCAGAGGGCTGGAAAAGGCCTAGTATACATCGATCTGTAAACTTTGGGTAAGCGTCAGTGTATAATATCATGAACTGTCATACCTGTGGTATTTTGAGCGTAATACTGTCTAGCCTTGCAAAGATAGGTTAGAACAGCGGCGTAGAGGCGCATTATCGCATCGCTAAGATACTGCCTTGCCACGGAAGCATCTTGGAGATAGAGAATTTCGAGAATTGCGTAGCGAACAATAAGGCTAGACACATACTCCAGCCCGCCTGCCATGGCTTCAAATGTCCGGAAATCGTTCGTCACGCCCTGTCAACTTATCAGATAAGAGGCTTACAACAGATGCGCTATAATTCTCAGGACTGACTTCAAGTACGAATCGTATAGCGGCCCAAGGTATGGCTGCATGAGTAGGGTCATATTGCATCATAATTGTACCGACATCCCGGAATTTGTTGATCCAAGCCACAATCCTTCCGAGTGGATCTCGCATCGGGACTGTTTCAGATCCCGTGCAGAACTTCCACTGCTTTTCTACACATAGTTGATGCTTTCCCTCGACTACTTTGATGACGTCCTGTATCAAACCCTTCCTGTCTGAATTAAGAACATCGATTTGCTGTTTGTCTTCTTCGCTTAGTTGATCGACTGCCTTCGTCCACAAGGCTTCCACCGACCTATGAATTCTATCAGTTTAGCATCTTCAGCTTGGTAAAGTGACCTGACTCATTGCTTGCTATGAGGATATTTCCCGGAAGGTTGCTGTCATCATTGCTTGAAGCAGCCTGAACGCCCTGATGCAGGTTGGCGGCATCCAGCACCTGCATGATGCATGCGTGTCTCCTTTGAGTCTCGAGCTTGTCTTTTTGATCAGGAATCAAGCCAGTCGACGGGTTTCAAGGACATTTTATCAAACACGAGGCGCATATCATTCCAGGTAGCACAAGTAATGTGCGCTGGCTATGTACGCTTGATACTCTATTAGGTATCGCGCTCTGCACGTCAGGAAAGCGAGGGCAGAAAGTAGTTTACCCTGCTTGGTATTTGGTCGCACATGGTAGTCTCAACTGTCAGATCGTTTTTAAAGCCTGCTTCGAACACACTTGATAGAGAGCGAACGAAGTACTTATGATCTGCATCTCAACTGCCTGATGGCAAGTAGTACGATGGGACAAAATCCTGGTTTGGGCTCGAGAAATTACTAACGCGTCAAGATGAGCCCTGTGAGCCCTGCGCCTGGTAGAGTGCTTGGATGTAGACAACAGCAGCTTAGGCGCTAGTGATAGGGTACCTTACCTTAGGTCTGTAAGAGCCCCCTGAAAAACGCACTGAGGGGCAGCTCCACCCGGTGTCAGTCGCTGAGTAACAGAAGCTTGAACCCCCAAGTAACACTAGGAATTTCTGGTAGGGTTCTTGCATGTCTAGCACGAAGGTCATCTGGAGTGCCTATGTGCCTCTGGGCTGCATTTGGAGAGTTGTCGTTGAGGAAGGTAAAGAGAGTGTCAACGTCTCCGATCCTTTCAAGACAGACAGTAAAGTCGAGATACCGCTCTATTGAGCTCCACCTCGTGCATCTATCCATTTCACACCCAGAGGATAGAAACTTTGAATCTAACTGAAGTTTCAGACTACCTATTCCTTATGCCCCCTGTCGGAGGGCGGGGTGGCAACAGATCTTATCTAATCTCCTCAAAATTATCATGCAGGGTTCAAATCAAAGTCCGATAGCCAAGTACTCGAACACCCTCACCTGAGGAGCAATCCTACAAAAGCTTTCTGATCGGAGACGAGATTGGCAGTCATTACAATGGTATGCTGTTGCCAAGGGTCGTCACAGTCCGACGACGGCGTTCCATGTTGAGCTAATGGCTGTAACTCCGGCTTGTTGAGTCCGCGATCTCGCCTTCCCGAAGGAAAAGTTATCCTCCTGCAAACCGCCCTCGGTCATAGCTATCCCAGCATTCAGCTTGATCCGTCCATACTCCCTATCATCAATTGAACCCTCTGGAAGATCAGCAGACCTACTCCTTACTACGCCTATGAACACTTTCTATTTCGACTCTCACTATCATCAAATACAGGCACCTCTTACCAGTGCTTATCATACAGCTACACAACCGCGGAAGCCCATCTGGCTGAAAAGCGGCAATAATGGTGGTTACAGACCGCTATGAATACCTGTGCGAGGAGGAAAATAGGTTGAAAGAGGACAGGGAGAGGAAGAAATACTGGAAGCAATTCGGATCCTATGTACATATTTCAATGAATCCCAACAAGACATTGGGGCTAATCACTTACAGGTGTCCGAACGACAATGGGCTACTGGTGGGTATTACCTCCTTGCTAACGATACATTTGGCTAACGTCTGCATTCATTAGTGAGAGAAGATTACTCGTGAGTGGTTGGACACCGCGTTGGAGGGTACTTTACTGAGATGTCCTACTAGTGAAAACGGTGATGCATGGAGCCGTCAGTCATAACCCGACCTGGCTAAGGCAGAGCATCTGGCTGACATGTTATGCGAACCTAGATTTCCCGCACGAACACGCCAGGTCGAGAACGTTTCGTTGGGGAGAGGATGGTATAGCAGGTGTTTCGGACACTCACGGCCTCATCAACATTGCTTTCAGTTTCTGGAACGAGAAGGACCCTTTCCTCAAAGAAAGACTCTTTGGGCTGTCAAACCCGCAAGGCAATCATGGAGAAAGCATTAAGGAGTGCCATTTTCATCTTGATAACACGCCGACGGTACCTACACTTCACCAAATCAAGCTGACGGTACTGACACGGTATCGATAGCACTCATATATGAAGTACCTCTATAAGTACCCTCAAGAGGAGTTTCCTTACGAGGAACTGGTAACAGAGAATGCAAAACGTAGCAAGTCAGAAAGAGAGTATCAACTCACGGACACCGGGTTATTTGATGAGAATCGCTATTTCGACTGCTTTATTGAAGTTTCCAAGGAAGCCGACGCTCCGCATGAGCTGCTGTTCCGGGTAACTGCGTACAATCGTGGATCAGAGCCTGCGCCACTGCATATCATACCTCAGATCTGGTATCGCAACACGTGGAGTTGGGGTCTAGAAAAGGAGACAAAGAAACCGTCGATCCGTCAAATAGCACCCCTGACAGCGCAGGCCAAACACGAAAAGCTTGGTCACCAGTTTTGTCAGCTCTCACCCTCACCAGGTATTGGTCAAAGTGGCCAAGACGTGCAGCCACAAATGCTATTCACCGAGAATGAGACCAACCTGCAAGCTTTATATGGCTCAAAGAATACACAACCCTACGTCAAAGATGCTTTCCACCGACATATCGTTAATCGCGATCGCGATGCCATAAATCCTAGATGTCGTGGTTCGAAACTTGCGGCTCATTATGCTTTTAACGAGGGCAAAGGCGTCGGGCCTGGCGAGTGCGCTGTTGTACGATTCCGGCTTTCAAGGAAACATCAGGGCTATCTCGACGAGGAATACTTTGACGAAGTCATGGAACAAAGAAGAGCCGAGGCTGACGAATTCTATTTCCGTATCAGTCCCTTGCCCATGACTGACGATCTGCGCAACATTCAGCGACAAGCGTTTGCTGGGCTTTTGTGGTGTAAGCAGCACTACCTGTTCATTTGGGATCGTGAGTGCTGTGCTAAGAATACGTCGTGTATGTTCTGCTAATACACTTCTTAGAGTGGGCCAACGGAGACAAGGGCCAAAGTGAGTGCCCTCGCCGATCCTCCCCAGTTCTCAAGCCCAATCGAAGAGATCGGTTTGGAGTATAAGTCAAGTGTATTGAGTGCATACCTGCCTACCCCCTCCTTAAACACCCTCCCACCAAAAGCTTTCTAGTAAAGATTTTGTGGTGCTTGAACAACGGCTAAAAGAGATATCTCCGCAAGTCAAAGCAATTCACAGTTTCCGAATTTCTTTACTTTATGATTTCTCTATACGCACTCTATTCCTCACATGGCGGGATATATATGTGGCCCTTTGGCTACCTTCCAAGGCGATGCTGACCTTGAGGATGATTAGTACCACCACCAGCAGGAAGGAAAGGCGTGAGGAACCAAAATTGGAAACATCTGTATCTCGATGATGTCCTTTCTATGCCTGACAGCTGGGAGTACCCATTCTTCGCGGCTTGGGATACTGCTTTCCATTGCATACCTTTGGCCATGATTGACCCTGAATTCGCGAAAAAGCAATTAGACCTTCTCACAAGAGAATGGTACATGCATCCAAACGGGCAACTACCTGCGTATGAGTGGAATTTTGGTGGTAAGTCGACTTGTATTGATGTCCCCAACATTATCCAGCTTTACTCTGCTATTCGACGGTGTTTATCGCTAACGCGGTATAGATGTCAATCCTCCCGTTCATGCATGGTCTGTCTTCAGAGTTTTTAAGATTGAGCGAAAATTGTATGGTCGTGCCGACCTTGATTTCCTGGAACGAGTCTTCCAAAAGCTACTGTTGAACTTTACTTGGTGGGTCAACCGCAAGGACTTCAACGATAAAGGTGTCTTCGAAGGAGGCTTCGTAAGTCTTCGAACAGTTTCCCTCGATATATTTCACGCTCGTGCTAAGTCCAGGAAACAGCTTGGACTGGACAACATTGGACTCTTCAATCGGTCCGAGCCATTACCTACGGGGGGTGTCCTTGAACAGGCGGACTCCACAGGCTGGATGGCCTTCTACTGTCTTTCGATGCTGAATATTGCTCTCGAGCTGGCAAAACACCGCCGTATCTACGAAGACATTGCGTCCAAATTCTTCGAACATTTCATTCTCATTAGTGATGCCATGACTCACCGGTCAGGGGGTCAGGAAACATCTCTATGGAACGAGCAGGACGGCTTTTACTATGACGCTATCTCTTGGGGGGGCCCTTGGACTCAACAATTACCGATCCGGTCCCTTGTGGGCCTTATACCACTCTTCGCGGTCTTGACCTTGGAACCAGAGCTCATAAACAAATTCCCCTCATTCAAAAGACGACTGAACTGGTTCATGGAGAATAGGCACGACGTATCAGAGCGGAACATAGCTAGCTTGAAACGTCGCGGAAAAGAAGATAGACTGTTGCTGTCTCTTGTCAACAAAGATCGCCTGGTCCGGATATTGCGGAGAATGCTCGATGAGACTGAATTTTTGGCCGATCATGGCATCCGATCGCTTTCGAAATACCATAAGGATCATCCGTACTCTATGGATGTTAACGGACAGCGTTTCCAAGTCAGCTATGTGCCTGGTGACTCTGATAGTGGCCTCTTTGGTGGCAATAGGTATGACGTTTACCCTGAATGAAACGCTGTTGTACTGATGTTTCTGCTCTAGCAATTGGAGGGGTCCGCTTTGGGTAGCCGTGAATTTCCTTCTTATTGAATCGTACGGCCTCAAGATTTGCTCATTCGCCGTACTCTGCTTACGAGTTTGACAGACTTTTGCGCTACTATCTGTATTATGGGAAGTCTCTGCAGGTAGAGTGTCCTCACGGGTCAGGAGTATATTTGCATCTGGGCGAAGTGGCGGAAGAGTTGCAGCACGTAAGTACCCAATCATAACGGTTGAAATACAATAAAGACTCACTCGAACAAGCGATTGCAACATCTTTTCACTCGCGGTGACAACGGTAGACGAGCTATCAATGACGGCAATGATATGCTTGATTATGACCCCCATTGGAGAGAATACATCCCATTCTATGAGTTCTTTGATGCAGATACGGGACGGGGCCTGGGCGCAAGTCATCAATGTGGCTGGACAGGCTTGATAGCAAAGATCATCCACGACACTGGGTATGTGAACTTTTTCTCCTATTCAACATTCGCTCGATTAATCATGCTGGCACGGACTTAATTAAATCTCTATAACATATTACTAACCTAGTCTCATAGAATAAACTGCCGGCTGCCCCAGACGCCTAGGACTCCCACAGCAGCGGCCGCTCATTTCTCAGACTCCTACTTTGACGAGACATTCTCGCGCTCCGACAAGCCAAGAATACGGCGATCTTCCACATCCCGTAGCATCGGAAATCGAAGCAGCTTCGATGGCTCTACAAACGGCGATGTTCACGTTGAGGCAGATGATGACCATACAGCTGACTCGGAACATGAGAGACAGAGAATGGAAGCCAACCAGCACGTGGCGAATTACGTTAATGATCAACTCGAACGTGTGCGCAGTAACGAGTCTGTGGCTGTGTATGAGGATGAGTTTGAGGCTCAGCTGGATGGGAATTGAGATATGGCTTGCTTGCGACTGCTTTTTAGAGATTCCTGTGCATGCATGCACCCTTTCTTTACCTAGAGTACTAGAATAGACGAGACTTGACCTAAGTAGACTACTGAATCAGAATAGAATTAAAGATAGAGACCTAGTCTATGAATAGATTATTATCATCCTCTTCTTATCGGATCTTCGGTGACAATGACTGCTTTAGGGATAAAGACGTAGTTGATCAAGCCCAACAAGTAGGCGGCACTATTTGCCGTTGCAGCTACATCGTTCTTGACTCGCTATGGCTACACGTGTCCACGCGCTGAATCTGGATACCAAAGCACTGCCATACATCTCCTCTCCTTATTTGATGATCCTGGGGTAAGGTATACTACAAGCGTATCAACCGTTCCTGCGAAGACCATAGATGCTCAAAGTGATTAGATCTTTGAGCAGCATGTAAGAGAATGGAGCAACGCTTTGCGTATCGATTCGATACCGCCGCATCTTGGTGGATCTATCAGCATCAGCATGCTAGCGTTACCATTTGAGGTAGGGTCTTCTACCCATAGCGCCAGTCCCATCCTGTATAGGGGGAGGCTCATTCCATAGCTTCTAGCTCCTCAGACTATGTATACTCTTTGCTCCATATCACAGGTCAACACCTGCAACACATTCATTCATGGACTATCTCAATAATTTGCATTGCGTAGCTTTCGGCTGCAGAACTTCGTAGCAAAAGCAATCATTCTTTTCAAAGTACTATATACGCTGTAGAGCTATCCTCCCTACAGGAAAAGCTAATCATTTAGATACAAGATTCTGCTGCTGTGCATGTGTCTCTTCTCAGCAACTCGCTTGCTCTGAAAGCCAAACACTCCTCTCACTGGAGACTCTCAGAAGCTGCTCCCCTTTTGCAAAAACTCTTTCTTTTTAAGCAAAAGCTGGAGTCGTGGACGTGCGTGCTGCTCGCTCAGAAGCTAAATAATCCTCCCCTTTTGCAAAAGTTCTGTCTTTCAAAGCCATAAGTGGATCGGATTGGTGGACGTGCGTGCTGCAAACGGGTCTGTAAACCGAGAGGAAGGCAAAAGCAAAGACCGAAATAGCATAATTACTGGAGAGCCGAAGTTGAAGACCGAGACTGCGTGTTAATGTATAGCCGTAGACCCCATACCTGCTCGTTGGAGGTCCTCTGAACAGCGACAAAGATGGAAAGATACGGGTTTCGAGCAGAGGAGTGATGAAACAGAATTTAGATATCGACGTATCGACCACCACCTCCGGGACCTCCAGGGATGTATTTGCGCTTCTTGGCGGGTGGTCCGTCCATTGCAAGTTGGGGCTTGGGCTTGGGCTTTGGACCAGGTTTCATCTTGGGCTTGGGGCCAGGTTTAGCTTTGGGCTTGGGACCAGGTTTACCCTTGGGCTTAGGGCCCGGTTTACCCCTGGGCTCAGGGCCGGGTTTGGATGCTGAGTAAGGGTTGGTTGCCGGAAATTGATCATATACTTGAGGAGGCTCCATTGGAGGAGGAGACTGCATCATTAGAGGAAGCTGAACCGGAAGATGGGTCGGTTTGGGGACTGGACGCTTGACACCAACGATTTTGGACAGGCTCTCACGATGGTCGAAAAGGGCTCCCGGTCTCCGCTTTTGCGGCACTCGAATTGCATCGGCTGGCCCTCGAGCGGCGCCAGTGGAAGGAGGATCGTAAAGCTGTGGAGGCTGAATGTCCTTCGGCACGGCGGTCGATGGCTGAGAGCTAGCACTTGCGTAGGTATCAAAAGCTGTCCTAAAACCCGCATTGTCCGACCAAGGAGGGCTAGATAGCGTTTGAGGATGAGAAATAGTCCTAGAAGGCTGGGCGTATAATAGACGTTGTAATGGATTTGCTGGCGATGCGGTCGACGTTTCTGGGTCAGTCGTAGGAGCTGTCGTAGAGGGACGGCTGAATAACAGTTGTTGCAGAGGGTTTCCCCGTTTTGTAGTGGACGGCTGAGGGCTGACTGTAGTTTGGACCCTTGCAGCTGCCGTAGGAAGAAATTCCGGAGACTGCTGCAGCACGGGCGGCTCCGATCTCGTATTCGACTGCCCCGGGACAAAACCAATATGATTGTTAGAAACAGGAGATCCGTGCGGCTGCTGTGAATGCTGGGAGACACCAGCTGTTTTGGCTCCTGGACTGGCTTTCGTGGGAATATGGTTTGGGAGCGTCTTGTTATCTCGGAAACCGGGCGTACCTTGCTCCTGTTGAATTCCGAGCAAAGGCTCGGATGCATGCTGTGCGTGAGGTACCTTAAGTGCATATGGATCGAAGGAGCCGTCAGAGTCATCTTCACCACCAGCTTGGAAATCATCCGATGTGGAGTCTGTGTATATCTGTGCCAGTGCAGACATCGAGTACTGACTTGCCGTATGGTTTGGTTCAGCTGCCGGGACCTCTTGAGGTTTCTTAGGCGGCCTTCCCCTAGGTCTCTTGGGGACACTGTTCAAAGCCGTCGGTTTCCGTGGCGGTAGGCCGTCATCTGAGACGTTTTTTGAGCTTCTCTGAGATGCTGATGCCAGGAACTCATCTCTCTTCCGCTTCTTTGCTTCGTTGAGTGCCATACCTTTATTGCGTGGTATGTCTTCGGAGGATGACGGAGCGGTGAGACCAACCTCACCCCAAGCACGAGGTTTATCCGGATCCGCTGTGGCAATGTTGTCAACATCAATGAATTCGACACCCTCTGCCTCTGCCTTCTTTTTGGCCTCCCAATAGTTATGGGGGCCACGACCGAAACCGATAAGTTCAACCTTGACCATGCTCTCACTGGGCCGCCACTTGGCGTTCTTCTTCATGCGCTTCCGTAGCATCATCATTTCCCAGTCGGTCAGTCTCAACCATGGGGCATGTTCGCTCCCCGGTTTAGCATCTGCTGGAGGAGCTTCCAAAGTCATTAGAGCGTTGTGGACGGACACTCCGCCGCCCAGAGAACTATGAACGTTGGTGCCTAGCTTTTTAAGCCTTGGATGAGTGACGCCATTGGACTTCCTCCGCGCCTTCGCGTCACTCCAACTTGAATCGGAGCTGTCATACCCGGACATGCTCATTTACGAAGCGCACGTACGCTTACTAGGCCTAATGTGAAGCGTTGCACAAAGGGGCAGTTGCCAGATGTGAATCTTGTGAATTGACGAGTTAACCTTTTGAGCGAATCTACGTCCGTACAGGCAGTAGCGACCGTATTCCAGTCGCAAAACCACTGACAGTAGCGCAATCCGACCGCGAAAACTCTTGTTATATATAGTAGACTATAGAGAATGGCGGACTGAGAGTTAGAACCATGAATCACATCTGGAACGGGTGGAGGTCCGCGGGCTACAATACCTATGATTGGCGAGAGCTGGTGACTTCTGTAGACCCAAGGATGAAGGTGAGAGCCCAGACTTCCTCCTCCACTTCACTCAAAGGCTCAGCCTGTGGTGAGGGCAGCTACGGGTCTGGGGGTGTGAAAGGAGCCATGACATTCCACGTCTTTTTTGTCTTTCTCGGACGAAGGATCTAAGCCACTAGGTGCCGGCTAGACTCAAGGTGGTAAGCGCAACTTCAACGTCGGTTCCTTGTCCATTAGATAGTACATGAACACTCGAAGCATCGAGGAGGGCGATTTCAGATCAAATGACTCATGGTACGGAAGTGGGTGAAGCTGCGCGGAAAGTCGATAGCCCCGATACTTGTGGCTCAGGTACAAGCTGGGGAAGCCTGTTTTCAAGCGTTTGGAAATGCGACTGAAAAGGGACAACGCTGGCTTGAAGGTGTCAGTCAAAAAGCATGATATCACATATTGATAGCCTTGATGTTAAAGAGAGCGTGGAGGGTTTCCAATGATGTCTCAGGCCTCGCGTCGTAACTTCAAAGCCAATTGAACAGTTGCGCCCATCGCCATGCTCTCAGGCTAAACCCCCCCTTTTCTTTGAACATTCATTCCTTCTCTCTCATCGCTGTGGAGTTTGACTGCTCGTGCCGTGCCCAGGCGTTATGATTATGGACAGAGGCGGTTTCCTGAGTACAGACCTCGTGACATTGTACACCGGTCGCGCGGCGATAACAGGCAGAGTGAAAGAGATGCTCTGCGTTCGGCAATTACCATCCATTCCATTTGCGTTTTGACCTTCACACATCCATGCTAAGTTCCCACTGTTATGTGAACCACGCAGAAGAGTCGTGAGGGTGGAATCCGTTAGCGTATCCGAGTCCAAATTACTAACAGAACTATGATATCAGCAAGGCCAGATACGAAAGAGATGTCTTTTCAGACTGCTTTACTCTAATCTGCAATCCTAGTTTTGCCATCTAGGAGGCGCCGCTCAGATGACCAACATTTCCAAGCGGCTAGATTGTTACACTGATGCGTAAGCATTTCGCTCAAAGTTGCTGTGAGTGGCGTCGGTTTTCGCAACGCGATACACATGCTCGAACTTCCAATGCTCCCGCTGATGAGAACGTCAACCTGAAATCAGTATGGAACGGGCGAAGAGGATGCAGTTCAAGGTTCAAGCCAAGTTGGAGTCACCTTCTTCTTCTTCGCAAACCCCTTCTTCACTGTCTGGAGTAGCGTCGTATTGCCATCTATCCACGACCGTTCTTTCTTCAAACGGCATCATCACCGTCTCGTGTTAATGCCGGCTGTCCATTTTCCTGGTACGGAGACAACCTTCTGTCTACCTCCTCGTGACCACGGGATATGAGGTGGCGAATCTTATTGGAAGTGTTGAAACGTGTCCCGCACTAACTTTTTTGGGCTTTTCAAGACTTACCACCTTGGACTTCGGAGGATGTTTCTTATTCTTACGCTAGCGTATTCTAAATACGTACCTCCTCGTGAGTACAGGATTTTGAGGTGGCGAGTTTTTTGAAGCTCTTGGCGGTGTTCTCGAAGGAGATCATGGTGGAAACTTTATCTCGATCACTATGTACATAGAGGACTCTGCATATATTGCTTAGCGTTAGAGGTTCTGCATAGAGCTCCATGGATATCAGCCTGTCTCGTGGGGTCAGTCTGGTTTTGATAGAAGATTTGTGTGCGTTGAATGCGAGCGCGAGCTTCCCGATTTTAAAGGATTTCTGCATATGTACAACACTTTGACATACGACACTAAGATTGGGATTTCTATGTGCTCAGTTCCTCAATATTAGCATTCCGATGGCTGAGCAGCATCTGTGGCATTTCACCCGTGAAAGTGGACTTTGTTATTTGATGTAGTAAGTGCTAAGACTATGACGTTTCCGAAATATTTGCGTCCAACCCGTTCTCTAAACCCGTTACAGCACCACAACCTCCAATCTGTCCCAACAACACAGAGGAAGCAACAGTCTGATTGCTCCCATCAGCCATCATCACGGTCAGGTTGCCACTTCCAACGTCACTAGCATTAATAGTCAATCCCCTAGGTGCCAAGACGGAACCAAACTGTACGTCCACCCAGTTATGCGGCTCAATCCATGCCCTACCCAACCTTGGGTGGAATGTCTCGAACCCCTCGATGCACTGGTTCCTGATATCATATGCCGCGATTAAGATGTTGTTGAAAGGGAATATATCGAGCTCCGCTATTGGGGGTCGTACTCCGCGCTTAGGTTGCCAGAGGATGGATATCACGCACGTAAGATCCGACATTGGAATGTAGGGCTGACGGCCTATATATATTGCAGGCAGACCAACGGTTCGCGACCCTCTGGACTTAGGGCCGAATATGATGCTGCCTGGACCGCATTCTGTACCCGCTTGTTCTAAGGCGACGAGAGCGGCATCGCAGCTTTCGAGTGGGGGGACGAGATATGGTGGGACGAGGGTGCTGCAATGTACGTCGGCAGACACAAGGGTTAAGAAGGAGAGGAGGAGCAGTGAAACGAACATATTTCGTCCTGGCAATGGATACAGGGTGCAGTGCATACGAGGGACAGGCAACAATTGCTGGGAAGAAGAAATCAAAGGCAACCATCGCTCAGCGTCGCATGTCGGAAAGAAACATATGCTCCGACTCTGCCATCCCGACGCCTAGAAGAAACCCTGCCCAATCACCAAGCTGAATGTTTGGCGGTCCTACATAAACAGGTGAAGAAAATCCAATAGCAACCCCCAAGACGGATCCTCTTCGGCCCTCACCGTGGCAGATATGTCGCATTCCATTGGTCGATTCTACCATCCATGGATTGAAGAGGTCCCTAGGGGTGGCGCGACAGATGGACGTCTGAGTTGAGTATCCTACGGAAACCCTGCAGCAGTCAATATCTGTCTGTGTAGCCTTACATTTGACGAATTTTGGAGGCAAGGATTGCTCTGGTTGCTCTGCCTTATGTATTTGTGACCACAGGATCTCGGAAGCGACCTTGCGAGCAGTGGTATCTCCATAATCAGTAAGCACAAGGGGCGTAGATGTCTCAATGGCAATCCCAGCAATCCAATAAAGAAGCGTGGGTGCAAGCCTGTAGATGTGAGTGCGCTGTCATACGTTAGGGTTGCGGGAAGGATTACCCTACCTTATCTTAGGGTACCTTACTGGCGCATGCAGGACAGACTTAGTGGCCGGCTCTAGGGGCCGTCGTCCCCTCAAATTGCCAAGAGCACAGCCCATTTGCCAAGTCAAGGGTTAAAAGATTCGTTCTCGTTGATTTGGCAGCTCTTGCAGTCATGAAGATGACCGCGCGTGCTCTCCGTATTGAGGAGAAAGAGCTTCTTTCCCGTTCTGATCGTCCTCCTTACTAAGTCAAGAAGACGTCAGCATCCTTCCCTACACTTCCGACCAGAGCTCTCACTTCGTTGCGCCGCACATTCACGACCGCCGAGACGCTGTCAATACCGAACCAGGTGATCAAGGATGTGTAAGTCCGATGACCCTCTTGAAACATTCTCGTTCCCCACTTCTACAAGATTGAACCAAGCGTTGGGTACCTGGCTAGCCGCATCTCCTACTAGCTATAACCTGAATATCCCCTTTGTTCCTGTCCCCGTCCGCCGATTCCCCATCCATATAGCTGCTCATTGAAGCTAATTCGAGCAATGGAATCTCCAGCTGGCTCCGGTATCAAGCACAAGTTCAGGAAGGAAGGCCGACCGACGAATAGGCGACATGGTAGTTACCTGAGCACTGGGCGAAGCGTATCAAGAGGGAATGGGAATGATTTGAGCGGAGTGAACACTAGGGAAAGCGAACACCCTGACGAGCATACCTCGTTACTTTCTAAACCGTGGCAGCATGACAACGCTTTTGTGAGGTGGCCAGGGTATTTCGGGCTCAAGACATGGCAGACTTTGGCCAGCAACTACGTCAATGTATTGCTGGTCTTCGTGCCATTAGGGATCATCTCTGGAGCTGTGGGATGGAGTCCGACTGCCACTTTTATCTTGAACTTTCTTGCTATAATCCCGCTGGCTTCGTTGTTGAGCTTTGCGACGGAGGAGCTGGCGGTTAAGCTGGGTCAGACGCTGGGTGGACTKTTGAATGCAACGTTTGGGAATGCCGTTGAACTGATTGTACGAGAATCCAGCAGTCAAGGAAAGAAGATTGCGCTGATGAGTATGACAGGTCAGTATCGTCGCCCTGAAAGACGGCCAAATTCGCATCGTACAAGCCAGCATGCTCGGTTCTATTCTCTCCAATATACTCCTCGTCCTGGGCTGCTGTTTCCTTGCTGGCGGTATCCGCTACCAACAACAGACTTTCAATGGCACAATGGCATCGACCATGTCCTCGCTCATGGCTGTTTCAACTGCTTCTCTGATAATCCCAGCCACTCTATACGCCGTAATGAGCCAATCTCCCGCTGACGTCGACAAAAAAGCAAACATCGAACTCCTATCGCATGGCACAGCTATAATCCTCCTAGTGCTCTACGTCCTCTACCTCTTATTCCAACTGAGAACCCACTCCGACTTGTTCGACGAAGAACAAGAGGCACACGGAAATGGTGACGTTGACGGGGAGACGGCAGATGAGCCTCAAGAAAAAGAAGAACCTATACTATCCCCTTGGGCCGCCGCAGTCGCCCTCGTAATAATCACCATTGGCGTTGCTGTGTGTGCCGAATACCTCGTCGACAGCATCGACAGCATTGTCGAAACAGCACACATCTCTCGCACGTTCATAGGCCTGATTCTACTTCCCATTGTGGGCAATGCCGCGGAGCACGTCACTGCTTGCGTAGTGGCGTGGAAGGATAAAATGGATCTGGCAATTGGAGTGGCAATTGGTAGTTCGCTGCAGATTGCGTTGCTTGTGACGCCGTTTCTGGTCATCTTGGGCTGGATTATCGGACAGCCGATGACGTTGCATTTCGAGACGTTTGAAACTGTGGTCTTCTTTTTGAGTGTGCTGATCACGAATTACTTGATTGCCGTGAGTGCGCCCCACTTTTTCCGTTCGAGTTGTTGAAGGCTAATCTTGCATTAGGATGGCAAATCGAATTATCTCGAGGGCGCGATGCTGTTGGGCATGTATACTATTATTGCGCTTGCCTTCGTAAGTCTCTTCCTCCTTTCTATCCCTAAACTTCACTCTATGCCGATGAGATCATATACTAACACCATCAACAAAGTTTGTATATCCCGACCCGCCACCATCAAAGGATTCCGGCTTTGGTGCTTTCTTCCCAGGCTGGGGCTCGTCATAACCCTTGAGTGCCTGAGCAACCAATGCATTTGGCGTGCTTTCTTGTACATATTTACAATCGAAATAATATCGTATATCACAATTGTCTCCCAATCTGGCTACAGCTTATCCCTCTACAACATGTTATTCCTAACAATTAAAATCCCCGCAGCAGCACTATCCACCCCATCTCGATCCTAACATCACCGCTCCCCGTCCTCACCACCACAGCCCCATTTCCATTCTCCCAACCACCAGCGTTCATTGTACCCCAAGAAACTCCCCGAAACCCCCGCATCTCCCCCTAAAAGAATCCTCCTTCTTCCAGATCGCCCAGGAACCCACATACCACACCCCCAGATACCACAATATCCATACCCCTACTCCCCATCTCTCTCCCCCACTTCCTCCCCCCCAACTCTTCCTCGTTCCCCCCCCCATCCTTGTTCCCCCCCTTCCTTTTCCTCACCCAAAAGGCTCAACACCCACAAACAATAGTCTTTGGATCTACTCTACAGTTTCTTTCTCCTCAGAGATATACTAGGGTTAGATGCAGATTGGGGTTTCTATTGAGGTCGAAGTTGAGGTACGCATGGATGGATGGGTGGATCGATGGGTTTTGGGATGGTGGGTTAGGGAGGGGAGGGTGTTTTAAAGGGTGAGGGGGGAGGGTTGGTTGGGGGTTTGGTTGTAGGATAGAGGGTGAGTATGAGGGTAGCCTTCGTTGGGATACTGGGAAGGTGATTTCTGTTTGAAATTTGAATATTAGATTGGAGAAGTATGCTTCACACTACACAGAGCTCAGTATCGACATTCGTCCCACTATCATCATCCAGCTCCTCTCCATTATCCTTCACCGGCCGATGAATCTCCACTACAATCCTCCCGCCTTTCGAAAGCAATATACGCTCTAGCTTATCCTTCATTCCTCTTTCCATCCTCGCCTCTCCCGCAACCTTCATAATGAAATGCCTCTCCACAACCAATTTCTCAAGCACTATGCACATTGGACTATCCGCTCTGAGATGATACCTATCCTGCCCCCACCAAGTAATCTCGAAGGTTTCCAGCGCTAATCCATCCCTCGCGAATTGTTTCACCAGCTCTGCAACCTGCTCATCTTGGTTCCTCCACCCGCCGCGAGACATGACCGAGATCTTAATATGCTTAAGAAGTTGTAAATGCCGGGTCGGTAACACAACGCGCGTTGACCTCGCGCCAGGGTTGCTGCGGTATTTGAAAACATTGCAGCCATATAGGATTCCGCTTGCTTCGTCGTGGACTTGCTTGCAGGTTTCGAGGATCTCGAGGAATATGGTTTTGTGCTTTTTTCGCATCTTTGCGGTTGTGCATTTGGCCCATTGGGCTCGGTGGGCGGCGCCGTTGCGGCCGGTGAGTTCGGGAAGTTCGATGGGGGTTAGGGGGGTGGTTAGTAGGAAGCGATAGACGGAGTTTCTGATTTCGGGAGGGAAGTCCATGAATGGGAAGGGCTTGAATGGTGGGTTGCTGGCTTTTTTGGCTGGAGTGCTGAGCTTGGATGTTGGTTCAAATTGCCTAGACGTGCTCCAACGGGTGGAAGACATATTGCTCAGGCTCATAGTCCCGTCTTCTTCCTGGGGATATTGGAAGCGAGGTACCGCGAAGCTTTTAATTTTCTTCTTCTCGATACTGGTAGCCAGGGAATGAGAGCCGTGAGTCCTTCGATGTTTATGAGAAGGGTCCGCAGCACCCATGTTTTTCCTTTTCCGTCGCGAATTTGTTTCAGTCTCGGTAAGATCGACTGCTCCAGGACGAAGAATATCGACTACCGTATGCATGTGATCTTCTACTGGGATTTTCTCTTCGTCACTGTCTGAGAAGGTCAGATCAACTATTTCCGATGACCAAGTCGGTTGTGATCGCGCTGAACGAGCCATTGAGTCGAGCCTTGTAAAATCCACAGTCTGGACGCTGGAAGAATGACCTGTCCTTAATTCAAAATGTAGAAGTGACCCAGCCCTTTTGACAGTTGGACATTGGTGCGAGAGGTAACACAGGGAGTTGTCCAAAGGCGTTTCAGGGAGTCGGCAAATACACACGCTTGTTGCAAGCTTCTCCAATATTTACTCCCTTGCTGTCAATGATGGATGAAGGCGGCCACGGAGAATAGTATCAGAGAATGACAAGTCGGCGGGTTCGTCAAGCTTATAACAATCGTTTGCTTAGTCTGGAATTGCCTGATTTTAGTCCTTGGAATGTGTGATAGTATTAGAACGGAGACACTTGGCCAGCTACCAAGACAAGCAGATACTGGGCATGGGCAACAAGTCTGAACACTTCAAAGGCTAGAAAGCAAACGACTGGTCACACAACGCAGAAGTGTACTGCATCCCTTGAACAGAAGGCTGACTCGATAATATTTACAGTAGGTGCATTAGCGTCGGTCATAAGCAAACTTAAAGCCGATTCTCTAGAATGAGGMCATTCTGGATCGTCATGGCGCTCTTGAAATCTCACATAAGTACCGCAGTAGAACACTCCAGTAGTGTCCACCTTGCTCAATGAACATCCTTGATATCTAAATAATCCTAGTAATCATGAGAGCCTACTACTATAACGACGACGCAGTAAGAAGCCTTCATCACTTACCACTCTCCATACTGACACATTACCAGGGTGACCAGCGCGAGGACCATGATTCTGGGCGCTCAGTGAGCGCAGACTACCTATCGCGCCTAGGAGTCTTCTACCATCGCTGTCCCTCGGTGGCTGATGTTGACGAGATTGCCGCCGAACGGTCTTATAAGAACAGAGACKAGATAATTGTGTCGCCAGAAAAGATGGGCGACGTGTATGAAGAGAAGGTGAAAATGTTCTTCAATGAGCACCTTCACGAGGATGAAGAGATCAGATATATCCTTGATGGCAACGGCTTCTTCGATGTCAGGGATCCGAAGGACGAATGGGTTCGGATCAGATTGGAGAAGGAGGATTTGATTGTCCTTCCTGCGGGAATATTTCATCGCTTCACTACAGACACCAAAAACGTGGGTAACAAAAGTTTGGTGGTCTATTTGAAGTTTTGGCTGCTAACCTAGGTTGGCAGTACATTAAAGCCATGCGGTTGTTCAAGGACGAACCAAAGTGGACACCACTCAATCGCGCCCCAGATCTAGAGAACAACCCACACCGGAAGAGTTACCTTCAGAACACGGCGCCGGAGGCTGGGATGATGACATGAAATTTTTGTAGACAGTGATTTACCCTAATGGACATGCCACATGAGAAATGTCGAAACTATCTTGGAGCTGCAGCTATTGCTTCTGTTCACTCAATGGCTTCTATATTGTTCCCGAATTGCTCAAGCGACAGTTGTTCAAATGCATCAGTAAATGTACATTTTGAAGTAGACTGCCTCGCAGGATCCCATGGAGAAGCTATAGAGGCCAATCCCATATTCAAGAGCAGCAACAATCAAGGGGACAATCCCTTCCCAGGAATCATAGCGAATCAGTCAAAAGTTTGTTCATCTTCGATATCTTCGAGGAAACGCTCAGGTCAATGGTCCTCTCTCCGATCTCGACAATTAATCCGCCCTTGATTTCGGGGTTCACCTTAAAACGAGTCAGTCTTTGCAAAGAGCCGCAATTCATGTTCCACACAAACCTTTGGAACAACTTTCAGCTTTTTCCCCTGACTATACTCAGACTTTGCCACTGCGGTTTCTAGTCGTTGGAGCGTTTTGGGATCAAGTTTCTGCCAAAGGATTATTCATCTAATTCCGCAGTTTCTGGAGAGTAAAAGCAAACTTACGGATGCACTCGTGATAGTCAAGTCGAGCTCTCCCCTAGCCGCACCCATAAGTGTCGTGAACTTCTCGCACACCCCTTGCAACAAGCTAAGCCTGTTGTTATCTGCTAAAGTCTTTAGGAAGTTCTTGACTGTATCTGCTTTATCCTGGCCTCCCATGTGTTTCTGTAGCTCCTGTATAATTTGTGACTTGTCACCTGGGGTCAATGTGGGGGCAGTCAGAATGATAGGAAGCTGGGCATCCCTCTTGAAGACTTCGGAGAGGGCCGCAAGAGATTTAGAGGTCGAGTCTAGAGATGATGATTTGACAGCAGCCGTATACTAAAAGCAGTGGTATTAGCTTCGCTCATGTTTACACAGCGTGCACAATAGCCATGCTGAACGTCCTTCACCAATTGAACTTACCAAAGCACTGGCATAGGTCCCATCGAGGCCATACAGAGCCACTGGTGGCTTGGAGTCTTGAGCCGAAGCTGCCTGCGCATAGTTCCTGAGGACCGGGGAGTTGATTAGACACGAGCTTCGCGACCTTGCCGCTCGTGACGATGCCGTCCTCAATTGCCTTGAAAGCATCCTGGCGTGTGAGTAGTCGAGATAGAGAGAGCTCTAGAGCAGAGAGGACGTTGAAGTGAGCTGTTGAAGGGCTTTGTTCGCATGATGGGGAGAAAGCGCTTGATCGCCAGTCCTCAATTGAAGGAAGGGTTAAGCCCTACTTCTAGTTTTCAATGCAAGCATGTTTGCGGACGTCAACTGTTGCATTAAGTACACCAGCTTAACAAATACTAATAATTGCAATGTACAGAATATGCTACAAGGTTATCCACCCAAGAATAAGTCGATAGACCACAGTTTTGGCTGGGGCAGGGATTTCCTGATACTGATGCGATACGGGAGTCAATGATCGCCGGCCCTATGAGGGCCACTCAATGGAGTGACCTGCACCCGGTGTCAGGACCATGTCAGATATTCGTGTGTCCGTAAAATGGAAAACTTCGACGGTCTTTGCGGGAGAAAATGTCGAGTGTACGATAACGTTCAAGAATGTCGCCCAACCACGCAGCCTCCGTCGTTCACCTTCCCCTTCCCAATTTCGAGGTCACACGTCCCACCGCGAAAGATGGAAAGAGGCTCTACCCATGCGGTCAGGGCAGGCACCCGGTACCGCTGCTCATAGGAACTCGAATTCGCTGCCAGGATTTGCTACATCAAAAGCTAGGATGCACAAGCAGACGTTGTCACTCAGCACCTCGAACGGCTTTCCCCCAGCTCCAATGTCCGGTCTCAGAGAAAACGCACCTGCAGTACCTAAAGGAAGAGAAAACAAGCATAGAAGATCCGTGTCGATAGTTTCTCTCGGTGGAGAAATGGGAGAGGAAAATTTGTCTCATGGTCAACATATCAGTTCTGGGCGACCTACCCGAGGTCATACGCGGTCTGCTAGCTTGCAAGTATTGCCCAGAAGGGCCGCATTATTAGGTGGAGGCCCGTCATCAGGTAACTTGATAATACCGTGTACAGAATTGTCCTAATTCTCTATTTAGCGACATCTAGCGACCGGTCATTCACAGTGCCCTCTCCTTCGTTCCGAACGTCCCCTGCCTTCACCGAACAACGGCCCAGTCTCCATAGTTCACCGCGATCCAGTCCTCATATAGACTTAGAAAATGGTATGGCGTCACCGGGTTCTGGAAAGAGAGACCGAACCTCCGTATCAAATTTCAAATTCCCCCATGTTCCCGCCTCCATAGATGAGGTATCAGCCCCGGCATCGCTCACTGATAGACCGCATGATGCGCTCGGGCGAATGCTGTCACCAAGACCCAATGAATCAGGTAGAGGACCCAATCAGACCAACCGAGCCACCCGAATTTTGTCACCCGCCAGCATCGACGGTACTCCGCGAAGCAGTGGAGAATTCTATTCGATGAGCAACAATTCCACCGAGACTTTGGCTTCTGAATACATAGCTCCGGAAAATAATCGTTTATTACACAGGCCAGCACACAGTCGTCAGGGGTCATCTTTGGCACCAATGAAAATTCCGCAACCAGAAGTATTAATGATGGGCTACGGGCAGATCATGGGTTCATTCACCCTAGATGGGTCCTTGGTCAATCAAAGCCACTTCGATGAGGCCAAACGAAAGGGTATCATTGGCGGCCAAGGTGGTGGTGGTGTCGTACGGAGCAATTCAACGAAGCGGGACAATGGCTTGCTAGGTTCCTTCGGCTGGGGCAATATTGGAGAGTCCCTTGGGGGGCTTCTTGGTGGCAATGAATTGAGCAGCATAAAAGAGACAAAGGGCAGCACCAACGCAAGATCGATTCCCATACTATCAACGCCTCAATCGATACTGTTCGTAGACCTACAATTAAAACCGGGCGAGAGTAAAAGCTATACTTATAGCCACCCTTTGCCGAAAGGCATACCGCCAAGTCACAAAGGTCGGGCCATAAAAATATCTTATAATCTTGTCGTTGGAACACAGAGAGCGGCTAAGGTAACCCAACAACATCACGTGCACCAAGCAGATATTCCTTTCAGAGTACTGCCCAGTGTCAATGGTGAGACCATTCTCTGGAAGACACGGACATTATACTGACGTCGTTAGGTCAAGGTGAAATTTTAGGCCATGACCTAATGTCCCCTCACACCATACTTTCCAACATTGCTTTGATCTCGAGTGTTGATAACCTCCAGAAGGGGGCATCCTCCATAGCAGCTGAGCCTACAACAACCAAATCAACATCCTCTTCCTTGGAGTTTGTTTCCTACGTAGAAGGTCTATTAGACAGGCCTCACCAAAATTCTAACGCTGGACTTCTTTCCCCAACAGAGGGCGTCGAGTCTAGATCTCGTACGCCCCTGGCGAACGAGCCAAGTACGATGAAGGAATCAATTGACCTTGCCATACTCAGAAGTAATACCGCCACCTCATCAGCCCGCGGTATCAATCGTTTTGAAATCACAAGGAGCGGAGAACGTGTCGCAGTGATTATGCTCGCTCGTCCAGCCTACCGTTTAGGCGAGACTATTCCTGTTGCCATCGATTTTCAAGATTCGGATGTTGCATGCTACTCATTGCATGCTACTCTCGAGACTTCAGAGGTCATCGATCCGGCGATAGCCTTGCGCTCGAAAACCAGTATACACAGAGCTACCACGCGTATACATGCTTCTCAAATCGAATCTACGATATGTGCAAAGAAAGTGCTGTTCAATCCAATGATCCCTCCTACCGCGAGCCCAGAGTTTATCACCTCTAGTATAAGCCTAGAATGGAGATTGCGCTTCGAGTTTGTTACTAGTCGGCTCGGAGATGCTGAAGAAGATGAAGATATCGATGACCTGATGGAAGAAGTCGCAAGAGACGAAAGGGGCGTTGTTAAGGCCGCGGTGCAAGGGCTGCCATGCGAGACCTTCGACGTTACGGTGCCTCTCCGAGTATTTGGTAATCCCTCGGCTTTCGACGGAGAGACTGATACTGGCGACTTTCCAATATGAGACTCATGTCTGATAAGTTAGGCACGAACCCGAAAGAGCAGGACTCGTTTCGTAGATCTTGAAGAAGGCTCGCCCCTGTCGTTGAGATGTCTAGTTCGTGCCACTACTCACGGACTGGCATCTTGACGTTTTCAGAGCCTAGCACTTATCCAGGTCTTAGAGGATGCCCATCGGCGGTTTCGATTGTCATAAGAGTTGTAATGGGAGTACCACGCTCATCGTCTGTCCGAGATTGGGGCAATGGCCCAATCCATGGCATCCTGTAATAAGTAGAACCTCTAGATAATAAGCTTGAGATAGAAAAACCACGGCTTGGAAAAGCTGTTTTGGAACACTTGGAATACTGCAGTGAGTAATGTGACCAGAAGACCCGCAAACTCTCGTTACATGCAATGAGTGCGAAGGTGGGATGTTCCGACAGCATTTTGAGTGGGGCGCTTTGCGCTTTGCGCTTCGCCGTTTCCGAGCCGATGCCGAAAGTCAACAAATCAATAAACACATGAGCTTATCACCTTCCTCACCACGCTTTCAGTACCATAAAAGACAATCCTTCTCGTTCACTGCACATGATAAGACTGGAAGATTCCTTCTTCGTAAGTCGGATTCTCCGTCTCCAATCTGGCACAGTCCCCACTCCTGAACGTTACCCAGCTAACGCAGTGGAATGCAGTGACAGCTCTGAATGACCTCTGAGGAGTAGCTTTTGCATGATGACATCTTTCATTACCACAATGTTCGTCTCCACCCTATTCCAGAGCTTGTCCCCAAAACCACAGCCAGCAGCTCCGCAGCCCATTCAAACCTCCCTTACCTGCACATCCCCTAACGTACAGACGAGTTCACCACCTGCAACGCTTTCTAGAACTCTCGAAGGAGACTTTGCAAATGATATGTTTGGCTTACCACATGAAATCTCTAGAAATGCGCGGACAAGAGGTCAATTCAAGCCCAGAAATGCAAACAAAGGGACGAGCAGCTATCAGTTACGTCAATTTGCGGAGGCGACTCTAGGTAGCGGTAGCTTAAGGAAAGCCGTCAAGCTACCCGAAGGAGAGGATTTAAATGAATGGCTAGCTGTCAATGGTGAGCCAATGCTCCATCAGCCGGAGCCTCGCACTTTACATTGCTCATTATTGGAGGCTAATCGTGCTTGACAGTCGTCGACTTCTACAACCAGATAAACCTGCTATATGGCTCCATAACTGAGTTTTGCTCCCCACAGTCTTGCCCGGAAATGAAGGCTACGGACGAGTAGGTTCTTTGCAAGTGTCGCGCCCCCAATGCTCATTCCTCGCAGGTTTGAATACTTATGGCAAGACTCCGAGAACTTCAAGCGGCCGACCAAGATGCCCGCCCCCGAATATGTTGAGCACTTGATGGCGTGGGTCCAGAGCAACATCGATAACGAATCAATGTTCCCTAGTAGAATAGGTGCACATGCCCACGACAGTGTCTCCGTCCGTTAGTGCTAACGTCTGTTACTAGGTTATCCTTTTCCCAAGACATTCCCTGTGCTGATCCGTCAATTGTTCAAACGACTCTATAGAGTCTATGCCCATATCTACTGTCACCATTATCCTGTCATTGTGCAGCTAGGCCTTGAACCTCATCTGAACACAAGCTTTAAGCACTATGTCCTTTTCATTGATGAGCATGGTCTAGCAAGCGGCAAGGACTTTTGGGGTCCTCTAGGCGATCTGGTTGACAGTATGTTGAGGAGCGATTAGTGACTTTTAAGGTCTGTCATGAAATCCTTTACGGTGTTATGCGAGCATTATTTTCGAATTTCAATGTACGCTAGGGGCTCGATGGATGATATGCATAGCCCGGGCTTGGCGGCTGAAACAGAGACAATCATATATCACAACTCTCAAGCTTGCTGTTCACAAAGTCTCGCTCCATAATAATACGGCAGCTTTCTTCAACTTTATAAATCACCACATCGACGTACCAGCAATGTGCGGGACCAATAGCCCCGCCGCGCAAAGGCGCCGGCGCAAGGCAGAACTCGTCCGCATGCTCAAACACCGCCCACCCGTCTCTCCACCTTCCAACAACGACTTATCCCAATACTCGATCTCTACCCACCCGCAACCAGACTCGCCATTGTTCGCTCGCCTACCACCAAAGATTCGCTACCGTATCTTCGCTCACGTGCTTGGCAACAATGTCATCTACCTCACACAGGCCTCTCGCCGCATCGCTCACCAGCATTATCCACTTCCTTCCTCGTTAATCGACGACGACAACGACGATGAACACGAAACAATCGCCATGGACCCCGCGCCCGAGCTCCTGCTCTCCGACGAAGACATCCCATATTCAAGCCAATTCCACTCCCTCTCCCTCGCCTTGCTCCGGACCTGCCATGCAGTCTACAGCGAAGCCTTTCTAGCGCTTTACGGCTCGAACGTTTTCTCGTTCTCCTCCCCGCTCCCTCTTGTCTATCTGTATCACCGCTTCCTCCTTCCGCGGTCGCATTTTGCATTAATCCGGCATGTACGGCTGCACTGGACGTATTTCGTCCATAACGGTTTTAGCAGCCGCATCTATGCACCCTATGATTCTAACACTTGGGCCCGTTTCTGGGAAGTGGTGGCTGGGATGGAGCTGGTAAGTCTTGGGACCCAGATCACAGTTTGGTCGCGTGGTGAAGAGGATTTCAAGCCCGAGGCTACGTGGTTAAAGGAAATGATGCAGGTAAGAGGCGTGAGAAAAGTGGATGTGAGGATAAGTAGTGTTACGGGTTTGGGTTTGATCAGGCAGCCGGATTTGGAGATGGCGTTGAGGGAGAGGTGGGGGAGCGCGAGGGCAGAAAAGTGAGGGGGTGGGGGAGAATGTACTCTTTGCGCCGCTGACTATAGAGAACCCCGTTATACCTGGACTTGAGGATATTGAATTCGGACTTTTTTTCTCTCGAAATGTTTCGACTTGAAAGCTATCGATCCAATCAACGCTATGAACTCGATTCATGGGTTATATTGAATCCCTGGGGCTATTGATTACCATTAGTACTACGTAGGATCACCTAGCCTCGCTCGACCCTTACCCGAGTTGCGCGAACGGAAGGCGCTCGAAACGAAATGATAGGACATGATAGGCACCATTCTTCAGAAATAGATAATGACTGTCAAACTGATTGTCGAACAAGACTTTGGAATATACACTTGTGTAAATATTTAAGTGCTTGCCACCATTGTACTCCGTATGTTGTACGCATTCGAAGCCTCGCCTACTCATTTAATAGCGCCGGCAATATAGCGCGTAATTAGAGCTTGGCTACGAACGGGGAATGGGAATTGTAAACATTGATAACGCGACCATGTCAAGCCACTACAATGGATCTAGCACTTTATCTTGCATACATTACGTCCTAGTCTTTTCGTCGCCTGTGATAACCATTTAGATACCGCCCACGGCTACCATTGAGTGTGCCCACAACCAAGTATAGGGACTAAGCACTCTGTTGCTCTCGGCATGAAGAATGATGCCTTTAAGCAGCATCTCTTGGCTAGATACATCTTGTGGTTGATTTCGCAGAGCAGCTCGATGTGGCATAGCCCAGGGCGTCCTCCCAAACCAGGATGAGCTCGATCGGCCATGCTGCAGGCTTGAGGCTCACACCAAAAAACAGATTTCATCCAATTCAAACCCCCACCCAAACCCCTACGAGGATATCGCGAGACGACAGTGGCTTGCAATTGACCCTCAAGAATGTCATCGGGACAACGACAAGCTCGGCCAATGCATTTGATGCAGTAGCGGAGCATCACACCTTTGTCTGCTGTGCGGGACCCGCCGCAATACTCTCCCGGGTAGATGAGAAGCTCAACATCGCCCAGCGATTGTTTCGGGCCAAACCCAATGCCTTGCCCATCAATGCCACTCCTTCGTTCTACAACCCTTCTACTCCACCCACCACTCCCGGAAGGGGCCGTCAAGGCTCGCCTCTCAAGGAAGGGATCTATGGGATAGGTTCGACCGCTTCATTAGAATATTCAGCAGAAAGTCAAGGCCAGAGCAAAGCAGGCAATCGAAGCAAGGAAAGCACATGCGTATCTTTGAGTCGATGTGGCAAGTTTCTAGCTGTTGGAGAGGTACGTCTGCACGCCTATTTAGGTCGATACAACCTAATCAGTGTATATAGACAGGCTACAATCCACGGGTGATATTGTTCTCTGCGACGTCCGATCATCCTTCCGATACCCCCTTGTCAGTCCTTACCGATCACAGCTTTGGTGTTACCTCCGTCGCCTTCTCTAGCGACTCTCGATGGCTCTGTACCCTGGGCAACAGCTATGACGGCTTTGTACTAATATATTCAATCAATCAAAAGACGGGCTTGGCCAAGCTCCATTCGAGCAATAAGTGTAGTAATGTGAATTCGGTCTTATGGATGGGGTCAAGTGTAATCAGTATTGGAACACGACATGTCAAGGTATGGAGAGTTGAACGTGCGGCACCGACTTCTCCATCAAAAACACGGCTTGAAATCGATATCAACTTATCCGGACCGCCAGGAAGTCCAATTCCCAAAACATTTTCTGGACGGAACTGCATCCTTGGCGAACTCATTGATTCCACGTTCACCGCCTTGGTCGCAATATCAGATTGTAGAGCCATAGTGTGTAGTGCTCAGGGCGATATTTGCCTGCTGGACGATACTGATCGTACACAACGGCTTGAGAAGGTTGCCCAGGTAGCATTCAAGATCCATTGCGTCACATTCGATTGCAACAACAACATCGTATGGGTTGCAGGGGAAGAAGGCAGTATGAAAGCTATAAGATTGCATGACTTACTCAAGCCCAGGAGATCAAATCCCACTTCCTTAGTCTCCTCAACCCTCGTGTCAGAATCAACAGCAAGCTTTGCCAAACAGCCTACCACTTTAGCGATGGGTCTAGTACGTGATCGCATCATCTCCGTCGACAGTAATCGAGGCATCGAGATTAGGACAGCTGAGGAGATCAGCACCATCCCGGCATCGAACACTATATCTAAGAGACTACCAGCTCATGATAGTGCCGTGCTTGGTGTGCGGAGCCTACTGCCTAAATCTTCACAGGACAGCCCAGACTTTCTCACTTTCTCCACAAAAGGCAGTGTACGTTTCTGGCTGCTTGATGGTACCTGTACAGGTAATGTCGATATTCCTTTGGATCAGCCAAACTGTTCCGAGGACGGCGATATCAACGAACTGAAGACTGTAATCCCCTCGGATGCTGATGGCCATCTACTTTCTGGAGATAAGAATGGCATTCTGAGGTAAGGCCGCCCAATATGTATAAAAGTCGGGCGAGCCATATTAATGTTGTGCAAACTAGGCTCGTTGATCGATCTAGCACTGAAATTACTACAGTGCAAGCCCACAATGGTGACATCAACAGTGTGGAAATCACTAAGACTGATAACGTGACGCTCGTTGCGACTTGCGGAAGAGATAGGACGTTGCAGCTTTATCGGAAAGATAACATCGCGTTGAGCCTCTTGCAGACCTTGGATGATCATGCAGCTGCAGTCGGAGACCTCAAATTCTTCAATGGACCATCTACGCTGGTATCAATCTCTTCTGACCGAACGGTCATCGTACGGAAGCTGGCATCAAGTGAAAACGGATCCTTGGCATATATAACAATTCGAGTTGTGAATCTCAAAGCAAGCCCTGTCTCCTTCGCGAGCGTACCAACCGAGCCAAACTCGATTATAGTTTCTACCATGGATCGTCAAGTCCAGAGATACGACATCTCCTCTGGGCGTCTTTTACATAGCTTTAAAGCATCGGATCCCAGAAGTGGTGATAGTGTGATGATGAACTCGCTTGTAGTACACAAGTGTAATGAAGCTTCGGGGTTACGGTTGCTCCTTGGGGTGTCTTCGACTGACAAATCTCTCAGGGCCCATGATTATGACTCTGGTTCTCTGCTAACTAGGGAGTATGGACAATCTGCTGTCTCAGCCATCGAACTGATTCAAGAGCCTATTGGCAATCACTTGCCTCACAAGGCGCTAATTAGCTGTGGTCTTGATGGTACGATCATGATCTGGGAATTATCTTGGCATCCGCGAAGAAACAGCGGCTCAGACGCAACATCGAATGGTACGAACGAGGTTGACTCACCCCCAAAAACGACCACCACACCATCGCAACCGTTGAGAAGAATTTTGTCGAAGGCTGAGATCTCTGACTTTCAAAAGTCTCTAGAGAGTGACGGTGACACGGTATCGCCAATGAGTCGAGCTCCATCACCATCTCGAATTCGACGCAAAACTTCGAGATTCTCGTTAGCCGCCACTCCAAAGCTTCCAGCACCCACATTACCGAATGGCTCGAACACGCCAGTATTGCCAAGCGGAAGGTTCGACCGCAGATCTTCACAGGAGCATTCACCCACTGGACCGAATGCAAATACTAAAAGGCCCAAACGACCCTCCCTAAGCGATAGACGCCGAAGCAAAAGTACAGCAAATCTTAACGACCTGAATGACTCTGTCGAGCAACAGTGCAAAACTTTGCAGACTCTGCGGAAGAGAATTGCTTCATCAGCAACGGAGAAGCTCAATCTCGGGACAGCACAAGAGCTTGAAAACGAACTCAAGCTCACCCTTAGTGTTCTGAGTGAGAGAAATAGGACGAATTATGTGGGTAGCGAAACCATGGCGGGCGATCTCCTCGATGTCTACCTAGCCAAGATGATTGATGAGAGGCTAGCTTTGAAAGAAAAATCCGAAGCAGGTATGGACGTAAAAAGGGACGACGAACAGATCAACACGACATCTGGAGCGCGAGAGGGAGCATCGGAGCTGGAATGATAACGCTGTTTTGGGGGCGTTAAGCAGTTTATGAGACCATGGAGCAACACCAGACGCGTTCTATGGTCCCGAAAAGGGGCCTCGAGGAACTGTCCAGTTTAGGTGGACTTATTCTAGCATGCTGGGCAGCGCAGTGGGCACAAATAGATCTACAGGCGTTCGGAGAGCAACGGGGAACAGGCTGGGACAGGACCCGGCATCCATACCGATTCCCTAGTATGGAAGCAAGGAGGAGTACGATCTCAGCGTTCAGCGAGGCCTCGTTGGTCGGGAACGGCGTATCAGTATTGTCGACATCTTATTGCATCTTCTAGGGGCTGGTATCCCTAGACATGGAAACATCTAACGGGCTTTGGCGTTCTCATGTGATGGATCTGGGCTCTTTTAGATATTTTTGCTAGATGCACCTGTACAAATAGATGCAACATCTGCTCATACGAAAAACAGCATACTTCCACCCGGACCTTGACCCCGACAAAGCATAGGTTTCTACCCACTAATCCAGATAAAATTCTATTGAATCTGTAAGATGGATGAATGAGTCTGCATAGCCTACCCCCATGAGCTAGAACCCATGGAATAAGGCTCCTATATACATCATAGGCTCAACAACTACGAGTCATACAATAGTGGCAAAAGCTTCTAAAATGGTAGATCGCATACCCATGCCATCCATCCAACATACTCACGCTATTAGTCCAACAAGCCCCTCACACACACCCAAACTAAAACTCCCATCCCCCTCCCTTCCAGAACCCCCCCCCTCCTCCTCCCCTTCCTTCACCTCCTCACAGCCCCCCCTCCCACAACCCCCTCCAAACCCTCC
>KE598560.1:581413-597443 GCA_000444155.1 Cladonia macilenta KoLRI003786
CCCCCTCCACAACCGCATCCTCCCTAACCGTCCTCTTCGACAAATCAGGAATATACTTAAACTCAAAACTTGTCTCCTCCCCAAGACCCATGTCCGATTCGACAATAACTCTATAAAACAGTTTACGCAGTCGAGCGATAGAGCGCCGATCGAGATACGGTATGCTTCTATTGAAATAGCATACGCACATGAAGAAAATGCATTGGCCGATTGCTAAGAGGTAGTAGTAGAAGCGGGGTTTGGGGAGGCCGAGTTCGTTGCAGAGTTGGGAGCCGTTTAGCCAGCGAGCGTTCATGACTAGGAATTCTTCGGATGCGAAACCGGGGGGTTGGTGGGCGAGGGCTTTGATGATGTTGGAGGCTAGGATTTTGGAGGTTTCTGTTGGGTGGACTTCATAGAGGACGAGGACTTCCATAGTCTTCTTCGCCCTTTCAGAAGTGGAGAAAAACTCAGTTGGTGTGCCCATTAGGTAGGCGATATAGCGCCATAGGGCGGTGTAATCTGCGATTTCCTGTGAAGTGAGGAAGATGCCTTGGCGGGGGAGGGCGAGGTGGATGAGAGTGGCGGAGAAGGTGCCGATTGTGGCGATGGAGTCGAGGTCGGAGATGGGGATGCCGAGGGTTTTGATGTCGAAGTAGTCGGGGCGTTTGGAGGCTATTTTCATTACCTGGTGGCGGACGGCGGCGTGGAGGAGGCGGACACGAATGGAGGAGGCGAAGCCTGCTCCGCCGGGTTGGATGGAGGGGAGGGAGAGGGTGCATTGGAGGATGTGTTGGGTTGTTTCGCTGGGTTCTATTAGTATCTTGTTAAGAGGGAAGAGGAGGAGAATGACGCTACGGACAATAACCTATGTTTAGCGACTTTTGTAGAGAAACCACCTGTGAGGTATTATTAGTTGGTTCGTTCGGTCTGCAATGAAGGCGTTAAGAGGTGGCAAACCTGTACGGGCTAAGGTTTCTACAACTCTCGCGGCTCCCTAAATCAAAATATTGAGCTTGGTTGCAGTTTGAAAGAGATGCCAAATGACCCACCATGCCTCCAAGAAGTGACTGAAATGCTAAGCCCGTTAGATTTGGGCCACCATATCTATAAAAGACGTCTTGGCCTCGAGCAATTTGTTCCCAAGCGACCCAAGGGGGAACAGTATTGACCTCTGCCCAGAGCTTGCCCAACACCTCATCCTTTTCAGCATTATCGCGTAGTAGCTGGTAAAGATCTCTTGAAGGCTCAAAGGACTCTCCCCTGATGTTTGCAGTCTTTTCCCCATTAGTGGAGGAATGCCTTGATGGGCTATTGCGTGGAAGAGCCGAATTTGGCGGAGGAGAAATGATATTGAGTCTCTCCAAAGCCTGCTCGCCTAATACATCATAAGAATGCTTCATAGGCTCCATCTGTTCTTGAGTAAGATGGTCCTCGGTCAATTGAAAAGTATATCCATACACCGTACGGGTATTGGCATCTCGCCGACGAAAAGGATTAGGCCAAGCCATCACTGAAAATCAAATATAGCAGAATGGACAATTTTGGAATAGTATGTTGTCAAGTAGATGAAGAGAATACAACGGTCGAAGACGAGAAATAAAGAAAGTAGCCTAATGGCGACAAAGAAGCGTCATCACTTGTCGCCAGCAATCGGCGAACAGCTTGAGTCGGTATTGTAGGACGCATCCTACACAATTGCTGCGTCGAAGCGCTGTAGGTCAGAAGTCTATGTTTAGGTACAAGAGACGGTCAGCCGGTGTTGTCACCTGCGACGACGAGCTGCGGTGGCCTCAGCCTGAAACCTTTACTTACGTCCGTCAATTGTGATGCAGATCGAGTCTGGGCGGGGTTCTTGGGGCGTTGACCTCTAAAACTTAGCCCCCGCAGTCCGCTTGCCGCTCCGCTTTTAGGCTTCTCTACTTGTACTTCTGATTGAATTAATAAACAAGGCAGTCTTCAGGTTACAATTCTATAGTCACATATTGGTGTATTGAAACATTTACATCACTATTGCTTGACATACGGAGTATTAAGGCAGTAGGAAGTGGTGCTGTAACCTATGAGATACAAGAGCGCAAGACAAGACATCAAAGAATGACTTTAATGACCGTAAAGTTGTCAGACAAATCCAGCTAATGGCAGTGCCCAATTCCAATTGCGGCCAACATTTCATCCATCCTCAAATGGGAACCACAATGCTCCTTTGCGTAACAAGATCCATGCCTGCCTTGACAAGTCTATCGTCAATCGCTCTCTGAATTCCTTCATAGACCCTTGTTAAAAAGTCTGCCTGGTACTGGCCAAATACCATGTCAATGGAAATGCTTGTATATCTTGATTTCCCGACAATATAGTCGCTCATCTTTTGGTCAATAGAAAAGCTGATGACACGGATAACTATCATGTGGGATCGCTCTGTCAGCGAGTGCTCTCGTCTTGGGCTTGGAATTTCGTGTCTTGGCTTTTGCACTCACCTGGCCGTACCTCCTGGATAAGGGGCTCCCACTCGTAGCGCGTCAACATCAGCCAGTATTGCTGCTTTTCTTGAGTCACGGTTCTGGAGGCCGTGACATTATCTCCGATTGTGGTCAGTACTTTCTCGAGCTGAACATACGCAGTCGGCGGAACCGCGAACCCATCAAGAATACTCTTGAGAATAGCTGTATGGAAGTCCACTTTCTGCACTTCGATATGCTTCGTCATGTTCTGATCGAATGTCTTGGCGAACCTAAGCCTAGGATCAGCCTCACAATTACAGATTGAGCCAGTTCCGAAGCAGCTTACCACGTAGCCTGTCTGAAAATATAGTCAAAGACCTTGGCACGGTAAGTGCTTCGCGCAAACTGCCCTTCGGCCGCGGCAGGCAGTTCCATCTTGTCAACGTGGTGCTGCACCTTGCCCTCGCAAATTGAGGAGCTCCAGGCCTGCCAGGATTCCACCATACCTACCAATTTCTCCAACTCCTTTGTGCCCTGGGCGTCGAGGTTACTGGGATGGAAGTTAATGAAGAAGGTCGTCTGCACATCGGGGTGATCGACGGCCTTCTTAGTGGCGTCAACAATTTGGTCCACAGTCGGAGCAGCAACTTGATCATCGGACTCTCTATGCACAAGGCTCTCGGGGAAATGCATCACAGAGAGCTTCTTGAACTGCGTGGTTTTCTCCATGTCGTTATGATGGCAAAGGTCCTAGTCTGATTGGTGACAAAGAGATTTCCTCTATTGGCTGGCTTTGGGAACAAGAATTGGGGAATATTCTGGAGCTATATATGCTCACTCGGAAGCTCTTTGAGTTCAGACATAGACAATGCCATCTAGCCAATTCTCGCAGAGCGAGGCATGGCCCTTGAAACCCCACTTCGGTTGTTGGAGTCCTATCACCTACCTAAGCTAGAACAAAGCTCGAACTTCCGGATTGGGCTGGAGCGCCAATTGCTTGATTGAATTAGTCTCATCTTTCAGGCAGCCACCTCTTCGGCTAGAACCAAAACTCGCCTCTATATTGAGAAATTGATGACTAAGCGCCCAATCTGATCCATCTTGTCTTGGKCCTTTCAGCCAGTCACCTTTTGGGCTGGGACCAGACCCTCTTTCTATGACACCATGGTGGCTTCTGCTCATCTGGAACATTCGAGCCAGCCGGATTTATTAGCACTGCAGCTGTGCCGTCACTACGCTACCCGATTCGTCGACGTCACATCCGTGCCGATCTGCTTGTATGCGGCCAATACTTCAGCTCAGGCGCTTTGTGACAGCGGCAGGTACCGTGGGTTCAGCTTGCCCTGTGTAAGCCACAGCGGCGAGCCAATAGTGCCATGCTGCAGCTCATGTACTAAGTCGGAAGCGTAAGAGTCTCGAGCAGGCAACTATGCTAGAAGCAATGCCAAAATGGCGCGGATGAGTGAAGCGTAGGTTGGAATAGATGAAATTACGCCGGAAACGTGGAGAGCCCCGGTGGCACGGATGTGGTGAGAGGCTGGCATGCTGGGACAGGCTCGCGCGGGCTTCGCGTCCTGTTGCTATGTAATTGATAAACAAGTAGTCAATGAGAACGTTGAACATCGTCGCACCCTTAGCCCAAGGGTTGTGCGGACAGGCAAAAGTTTCGGAGAGACTAGCCTTTATCATCTCCCTACTCTGCCGGTCATGTACTGCGATGATGTTTTGGATATATGCACTCACGATCAAGCATCCTTCTACCCCCTACGATCAGATTGAATTGCGTATATTGGGCCATGTTGGCAGACACACCTTCGGCATACATTGTACTCCATTTCGATTGCTGTCTTATTGAGCAGCTTGAGTACAACCCGGTGACAATATTTTGAGTACACTCTCAGCTTTACAGGATTTTGATATATCGAGAGATCGGGCAGTCCATTTGCTGGTAATGGTTATGAACAATACGAGCTATACCGTCCATACCACAAACTATTGCGCACTATCAAAGTCTCATAGTGTTCCGGCGATAAGGAAGAGCGTATCCGAGAAGATTGTGGACACTTAAGTCACAGAAGTTCAAGCTGCGTTGCATGCTATGAAATAGATGAAGTTACGGCTTGGGCTGGACGTTTCCGTGTCTCAACTGTATGGCCCTACAGGGCTGATACCTAGAGGCCCTTAAAGCTGATCCCCTAAGAGATAAGCGATGCGCCTAATAAACCTGGCTCTAGGGACCTATCTGATCGCCTAGGTGATCAACTTTTAGGGCATTTCTAGGGGGCTACATGGTTGACAGGTGTATCTTATAATAGAAGAATTCTATTATATTATACCATGAGACGCTTTATAAATCAGACATAATAGCGACAATAGGCTTGGTAAGTTTTTTATTGACTTGTACAAGGAATTAAGATACAGTACTATCACGCAGAGCTAAGGTATCTAGTAATGCGTATATCTTAGACGCGGAGTTCCATGATATCGAAGTCTAAGTACCCCTTGAATATCTCGCCACGTCGGGATTCTCGGGACACACGGAGGGATGTCAAGTCATGATAGCTGCTTTGTCCCTGTAAATCGTATCGAGACAAAGTGCCGGATAGTCATTCAGCCAAGTGCGTTGCCAAGAGTAGCCAATCAGTATTCGCTGTAGTGTTCAAGCTCCAAAGTCGCATGTGTAATGGGTCTATGTAAAGATGCAGCAGATTCAGAATGGGGAGCCAGTAGCGGTTAATGGGACGTCCCATGCTATTTCTAATCGCTTTGCAAGCTTGAAACACTCGAAGGCACCCTGTGGTTACGCACGTAGGTTTTGTTTGCATGAAACAAAGGGGAGGGGTTAGGCAACAAAGCCTAAGCGAGTTCCTACTTTGTCTTTTGTTCAACATCGTTTGCTCGCTTCACGTTATCATTGACTCAGAGACAAATTTCTCCCCTTGAGATAACCGTCAACCTTCTTATACAAGACGACAGTGATTATGTCCGGTACACATCACACGAAAAACGGGGAAGGCCCGGGCGTTGCATCCGGGTCATTCGTACGGAAAACAATAACCGTGGATATCGATCCAGGACCAAGGTTTAGATCTTATGGTGGAAATGCAGATGCCATAGCCAAAATGATGTGGGCAGAGGCCTGCTCAGTTGAAGTACGACAAGATGCCCGCTCAGTCAAAGTACGACTTGCGATGCGAGACCTGACCAAGGCTTTACTCGCAGAAAGACGGCTTTGCGAGGAAGCAGGCCCAATCCTCCTCAAAGCCGTAACACCAAGTCGACGGGGCCATATTGCATACGTTGCATCAGAAATCACGGTTGACGATGCAGAGTTCCTCGTTCATGGCGAGCTTCTCTGCCGGATCATGCTGGAAGCTTTCCCACAGGGGTGCCTGATATTCGATCCGGAATGGAGACAAAAAATGAAAGGACAGGAGAACAAGCCAGCCTATGTCGCTAAACATCAGGCGGCGATCAAAACTGCTGCAATGATCTATCTCAACACAGGAGGGACGCTCGCTGGATGCGGCGCCAAACTCGGCAATCATTCCATCGTGATCATTGGAAGCGTCAAATCATATCATGAAGACGGCAAAATGCATTGTTCGATGACGATTGGTGCGGAGAAAACGCACCCCCTCGTTGGGATCAATTGCTGGAACTTCGCCTATGATCCTCGCAGGCCAGACAAGATATTCTTCCATAATTGGTTGATCGGTAAACATCCAATTCCCCTCATGGATCGGTTGAACATTAAGATAGGCAGCGGAATGATGTCGACAATGTATCGTACTATCCCGTACGCAATCCAAGCTGGAGTTAGAGACCTGGAGACATTCTTGGAAGGCAACTGCATTCACCTTTACCGTGAGCGCGCATGGTATAGAGCCCTTGACACTCTGTCTCCGCTCCCAGTTCGAATGAAGAGGGTAGTGGGCCAAAAATTTGATGCGGAAAGCTATGATGAGAATATCGTGCAGAGAGCTCGAACATTCAAGCTTAGGTTACCGTGCCTCACGCTAAGGTATACTAGGGGAACTACAGGTACTCTTATAATCTTATGATATGACAATTGGAGTCTCTGAGACCATAGTGGCGGCGGGAGGCTGCAAGCTGCTCAAGGTGTGAATGGGGCGGTGTGATGGAGCTGCTCCTGCAATGTCACCATTGGACAGCGGAATTCGGAGTAGGGTGACATTGGAGCTGTCCGTAACACTAGACAACTTAGCATCATACTTTTGCGTCAATTCATGTAACAGCCAGAAAGCTACGTGACAGTGATAACTGTAGATTTCTGGATGGTAGCGAACACCGGCCTGATTTAGATGGAGTGTTCTTTGTAATGTGTATAATTGTTCGCGATTTTCTTAGCGCGGCCGATTCACTAGTCCTAGCGTCCGCTAGAAAATGACCGAATGCGACTGATTCTACAACGATCATATCTTTTATCAGCACTCTGACAGGATCTGGCTTGATCTGACAGCCGTACGCCTCACTCATGCCATGCTCAGAATGTGCCACCAACGTGTTGCAACGGTTTCTCGGTGGCTTTGAGATTTTTGCGTCTAAGACAGCAGGACGGCCCCCTACAAGACAATCTTACAGTACAGCAGCCAGGCAGTTCTACAATGCCAGATTGGCCCCGCGAAGGGCCCCTAGAAACCCCAGATATGTCGAACCATCAGAGCATTTGGACCTGAAAATCCTTCGTCAGACCTCCACGCCGCCCATTGAACCTGCACTGGGGAAGGAGAATGAGCAAGCAGAGACGGATGAAAAACTAGAAAGGGTGGAGACAACTGATGCTGTAAGCGAACACGGACTGATGGGGAAGAGCGAGCAGCCGCAGAGCCACCGGAAGGATTCCAACTCCTTGGACAAACGCTGGTGGGAGGAGAACTACTCAAGCGACCTTAGAAAGAGCAACCACCGTCCCCTTCCGCCCAGCACCTCTGATCCTCCTTCCGCATCGCACCCTTCAGCTCAATCCGCTTCTACCACCCTCCCAACCAAACCACCCTCTCCTGACCCCTCAGAACCCCCCAAACCCCGCACCGGCCCCTCCCCCTGGCAAATCCAAAAAGCCGCCCTCACAACAAAATTCCCCACCGGCTGGATCCCCCGCAAGCGCCTCTCCCCCAGCACCCTCGACGGCATCCGCACGCTCCACGCCCAATACCCCCTCAAATACACCACTCCCGTGCTCGCTTCTCAGTTCAAACTCTCCCCCGAAGCGATACGAAGGATCTTGAAAAGTAAGTGGCGGCCTAGTGATGAGGAAGAGGAGGAGAGGGGGAAGAGGTGGGAGAATCGGGGGAAGAGTATTTGGGAGGGGATGGCGGAGGTGGGGTTGAAGCCGCCGAGGAAGTGGAGGGAGATGGGGGTTAGGAAGAGGGTTGGGGTGGGGAGGGGGAGTTTGAGGCGGTGGGGGGAGAATAGGAGGGAGAGGAGGAGGAGGGAGAGGGAGGGGGAGGGGGAGATTGGGGTGGATGGGGGGAAGGGTGAGGCTATGGCGAAAGGAAGGTCTCAGAATGTATCTACAGTGTTTGGAATGAAGGGTATACCTGTTATAGAGGCGGTGAGGCCTGGATTGGGATATCAGGTGCCGTTGGCGGATCGGATACTGTGAAGTCGATATCTGCCCTGGATACTGTAGAGATGTGTAACAAGTGAAATGTGCATATACTGCCATACATGTCTATATAGTAGCTATAAAGGCAACCTCCATAAGCTTGCATACTGAAAGCAAAAGACGCTGCCGAGCCATCGGACCCTTACCAGATGTTCCCTCCCCTTCAATTACAGCATCGGGGGTCTTACTGCTGATGCCAACTCAACCCCTGATACTTCTCCTGAAGCACCTCATGCAATGCACCACCATCCTCCAGCAAATTCGACAGCAAGAGCGCCTTTTCCGCCCATCGCCTGCATGCCGCATCTTGTGATGAGCAGTAAAAGTCGATTGCACGGTTGAATGTAGTGGTTGTAAGCCATTCAAGCTCTTCTGCCGGGTATCTCATCAATTGCTGCTCAGCAGTGCATGCGTTAGAAGACGTAATGGCTAGAGTTGTTGACGGGAATACTGACCTGTTTGGAAGTCGTGGCAATGTTCGCTGCCTGGTCAAGAAGCTGCTCTGCGGTGTCGACATTGGAGCTTAGGGCTAGATTGAAGAGGCATCGGATCCATCGAGCTAGCTTGTTGATGTCGTTGCTATTGTGTTGCCAGGTGATGTTAATAATTTGCTGGAGAGTAGTGATCATGACTGATGATCATGTTAATTTTAGTACTTGTTCATCAGGGTTAGCTTACCGTCGCTTGGGGCTTCGGAGGACAGAGTGATGTCAGCTAGAAGCTCGTATACCTTCGGCTCTGCGTATATTTGACATTCCTTTGCATTGAAGTCGTCAGATTCTGCCCTTAGGCGGGAATTTGCCAACGTACATTCAATATAGCACTAAGACTTCCCCAAGCTTTAAGCCGTGCGGCAGCCTCGTAATCGAAACTCAAAAGACTAGAGAATTTGCGTTGTAGATCATCTTTGGCTCCTCCGTCAAGCCTATCAATCTGATCCTTTGCATGGTTCCGAAAGTCATCTACTGCCTTACGCAAATTTAGGTAATGTTGTAGCTGTCTGTGTAAGCAACCTTCCATATATGACTGTCGAGCGATATACCTGGTCTTGTATATTGTCCTCCCCGCGAGCGAGCACAGTCAACAAGGACCCGCTCAAGAAGTTGCAGAACAGCCTTCGAAGGGCTAAGTCCGCGGCCACAGAGGCTTCGATAGCCGCTGGATACAGGTCTAGAAACTGCAGAATTGTCAGAAACAGACACTACCGGTCATGACCGAAACTTACTTTTAAGCATACCCGCACAAGCCGTAACGTCTGTGCCGGAGCCCAGATTGTAGAGGCTTTCAGAGCCAAGTTGTAGCTATTTCTTGAAAACCAATCAAGCTCGGCTACGGAGAATGTCTCATTTGCTGGATCCCGCCGTGAGGCTTTTGCTTGGACAGCAGCTTCAAAGTCTCAGTACCCGGCAGACGTTAAGACTCTGAGAGACTGACCGCTTTCAAAAAGCTTGCAGATTTCTTCGACGCCATTGGCGATCGTTGGCGACGGACTTTCGATTTCACGAAGAAAGAGCCGAGCAGTACAACTTCCACCTGTCAGCGACTCGCTCAGACATCACAGATCTATTCCAGCGAACCGTAGCAGAGCCGGAAGGTGAACTTCGCTTGGAGCATTGTAGTTGTACTTCTGCACCACTCGTTGCAAAGATGCAATAATCTGGGAAGATTCCCCTGTCTTTTGTGCCTCTAAAACACAAGCGTATAGCAACGTGGCATCCTTCGTGGAGGCATTAGAGATTGCATCAAGACTCTCAGTCGCTATTGAATCAGTTTCACCAAACGGTCTTTGAGTAGTTTTAGTGCTTGCATACCTAAGTCAAGATCTCGGCACCTCAGCGCGACCTTGTAGACTAGATATTGAGTCGAAGGGTCCTTCTTATTGGCATTTGACATTCCAGCATAGATTTCGCGAGCTTTCCCGAAGTCTGATAGTCCAAGAGCACACAGAATCGACTTTCTAGCAAAATGTAAGCTAAGTTTCTTGGATGAGAGACGTTAATGTCTCGCCTTTCCAGCTTTCCAATATTTGTCGACCCAGAATTGCCAAAGACCGCATGCAAGGACAGCCGACACCACCCTTCGGCAGCCTCATATTCTTTTTGATTGTAGCTGGTTTCTATACGCTTCCATAGAAGCTAAAAGACTGGTCAGCATGGTCTATTACTCCGTGCTTTGTACGTACGATTTGGGCTGCGTGTGTTGCAGAAGGGCTTAGAACACTGGTCGAGCTTGTTTTCAAGGTGTCAAGAAGCTCAGTCAGAGGGTTCAAGGTATTCGATAGTTCTGCAGAAGTTGTATAATTCCAGACTATTGTTACTAGCACTTTCTCTACCCACTTCTGCTCTTCGGCACCGAGCAGTCGCTCCATCAGTAGCGTATTCAGTACAGTATGTGCCATCGGAGGGCTCCGACATCTCAATTCGTGTGCATGATGTATGATGGTCTTGACGTTGGTGTCTGTTAGATGTACCGTCCGGACGATCCTTTGGAGCACATCACAGTAGTCCTGTACTGAGGCATCCCCATCAAAGGCAAGACCCTCAAGCTTTAAGAGGAGAACGGCCAGCTTGTCGCCGCATTCAATGTCGAGTTCCCGGATAATGTTCCATGCCTTCACCCTACTATCCTGATCCTGCTGGTTGATGAGCGCTCTCGCCATGGAATGCATGACACTGATCAGGAGCTCTCCAGCATCGTTACTTAACGCCTCCAAGCTCTGGCCTGCAAGTATGTCGTGCGCCTTTTCGAGCCAGGGTATAGCCTCTGACCATCTCAACTCTGCGACTTGGCTGTTGCCAATTTCGAACAATGTGTCGGCAAGTCTTTCTGCCGCAAATGGTTCGAGCTCTTGTGGAGCTATCTTTATCTTGGCAAGCATGAGTTTCGCGAGGTCCAGGCGATCTTGGTGCCATGCCTAAATTTTAGTTAATTGCACTTGTCTTGCGGTTACATCGCCGCCTGCACCACTAGGAGACTTACTAGAGCAATTCGCAAGGTGAGATATTCATGGGATAGCCCATTGAGAAGGCTGCCATGATCCCGTGTGCCAGTAGCCTCTCCCTTCAACTTCGCTTCGTAGAATGCAGCCCTTTCAATAGCAATCTCAGCAAGGCTTAATTGCCGCTGTGCTACTCTTCTGTTAGCTATATAACGACGTGGTGTCTTAGCACTGGCCGACCTAAACAGTATTTTGCGGCTTTCAAAGCAGATTTGAGCACTCGAATGTTATCTGTTCTTATGTCAGAGCGTACCGCCACGGACATTGGATTGTTCTATCATACTTGTAGCTGTGCCTTGGGTGCATCGCTGCGCGCAATCGAGAAGTAGACAAGCGAAGACTCGAACTGCTCTCGTGAGTCACTCGGGCCCAGCGCTGCTACCCTAATGGGTTCCTACTTGAGCAGATGGATTCCTCGTCTTTCACGGTATTCTTGACCTTTGATGCCAGGTTCCATAATCTGGTGCCATGTTGGTCGAGGTCGGTCCTCTTACTCGCTGCGGTAGCGTTATTAATAGCGATGACGTTATCAATCTCTCGACGAAGCCCTCCCAAAAGAGATGGCTCAGGACAATCAGTCGCGATGGTATCCTCAAGTTGCTTAGCGAAGGCTGTATTGATATGTCAGTCAAGCGGAGACCCTTGGGAATTCTGCATTCTGGACTGACTAAGTAAGTTGTGTAGTCGACTTTCCTTCTCAGCGCGTTTGAGGATGGGTGCCATTAGCAGTTATAATGCAGTGTTTAATGAGGGTGCCTTCATCAACGCCTCATGCCTTCGTTTGAGTCTTGGCGTGAAGGTTAATGGTGGTAACTCCCATTTGGGTGACATGCACTGAATCAGAGCTTTTATGATACGAGCGTTCTTCCATACGATATATATGAGCCTCTCAACAATATCAGTGGCGGGTTGTTTCTCCAAGTCCAATCCTCCCAGCCAAGGCCTGTCCTTATACCTGCAAAAGCCCACCGACTCCTTCGCTATGAAAAGGCAAAATCATGGGTACTATCATACTCATTTTTCCATACACATGTCGCAACAAAGAAAGCAATAAGCCTACTTCTTCCTCGGCGTCTGAGGTAAAAAGTTTCCTACTATTAACGAAGGGCTAGTCCGGCTGTTAGCAGGTACCCTTACGAATCACTGCAGGGCAGAGCCTACATGTTATGGGTATCTCGACGAATCGTGAATGAGAAGCAACATTTTATCTCTGGGTCCTTGGCCGCAAGGTCTGGATTCTTCAATGAACACGTTGTTAACATAGCCTTTTGCGAATTATCGAAAGCAATGGCCAAGAATTTGTCCCAGTAATTCACAAGATCTTTCTCCACGATTATCTCGTGGAGAGCTAGCTTGCCCTACCGCGGTTTTGGTCAGATGGTCCGTCCTTTACTTAGGCTTTGGCTGGTCCACTTACGTCTCTCAGCTTCTCTATGGGTACATGGATAATTTCTGCCATCTCTTTATTCCCCCTGAATATCTCGCCCGTCCTTCTCCAACAGCATGCGGGTATTGCCATGCTTGCGAAGACCCGGTCATACTCCATAAGGCTTCGCTCGAACCACATTTCGACAAAAGTAAGCTCCATATCGGTCAACGACTGCATGCGTTCCCGAAACTTTGGTCTGAACTTTTCCAATTGTCTCAAGATCCTTTGTCTCGATCCAGCCTGCATGTTCTCTTCCATGTAGCGATTCAAGCGAGCATAGCCCTGAGTGTAATTAAAAGGCCTGAGCATCCCAGCATTGTACTTGGCCATGAAGACTTTGTTCATACGCTCTTCAGGAGTATCGTTACCAGAAGGATCAGCTATAGTCATGTAGTATTTATCCTCTTCTTTGTCTGCGGTCCTTACACTTTTTGGCCGAGAAATGCTGTTAGCTTGGTTAACAGGAAGGGGTGGTGGACCAAGCATCTGGTTTTGTTGGGGTGTCTGTAGATCCAACATATTCTGGGCAGTGCTTCCATTGGTACTGGCAGCGAGATTATTGGTCAGAGGTTCTGAGTTGAGAGCTTGAGCTTCATCATTGGGGAATACTGTAGGATCCTCGAGGAGACTGGTGCTGAGAAATTCGTTGAGTAGATTATACTCGCTCGTGATTTCAGGAGCGCTGAACATGTAGGAGGGATGCAAGCCATGCATATCCTGGAATTGATTTTGACCTCCGAAAGTCCAGTCGGCGTATCCAGTGTCTTTCTCGTTAGCAACTTGGCTTGTCCTTTGATAGACTGGCATTCATCTCACATTGCTGGGGCTTGTCTCCAAAAACTTGGCCTTGAGCGACAGATGCTGAGGCTTGTGGCAGGAACTGCGAAGGGTCCATTGGCGTAGCTGACGCTGCCGCTCCCTGTGCCAATCTCGCTCCATTCTCCTGCAAAAGCTGCTGCTCAACTTGCGGCTGCTCAATAGCAGGAGCTAGCATGTAAGGCAGGTTTTCCTCCTCCTTAACAGACCTGCCAGCCTTATCCGGCGGTTCACTCTTCGCTCCTTTCTCTCGCGGTTCATCGTGGCATAGATGGCCAATACTTCGCTTGATGCATCTTGCACAAGGACGATCCTTGACCGTAATCAGCTGGTGAATTCGACGGAACTGAGACTGAAGCGAGCCTCAGGGGGCCCAATTAAGACAATGCTTACCAGGTCGCACGTCATATGCTGCAGTTTCCATAGCGTATTAGCATCAAAGCTTAGGTAGGAAGCAAAGCAAGCCGCTATCAGTAGGCAGAATGCGGCGAAAGTCGTAGGCTAGTGAAGAGTGCAGGCAGGGACAGAAATTGTAGCTCACCGAGCGCCGACAATATATGCATGCTGGTCGCGATATGTATCAGCTCACATTGACCAATATATAGATTCGTAGCACGGTCGTACCCACCATGGTTCACCTTGCGCCGCTTCTTTGGGCTCGCGTGCTCCTCGGACGGCGACGCATGTTGCGCCTTTGGACTTTCATCTTTTGACACCATCTTATCAAAAGTCGGTTTTCCATTACCATACAATAGCCTATCCCAATGGTTTACAGAAGGCAAGGCGGGAACCCAAAAGTAGCAAAAACAGGTCTGGTACGTGGCCTTGCAGGTGGTTGTAAGCTCTTGGCACGCCAAGATCGTTAGCGTAAATCAAGACTAATATTTTCATTCTCCGTAGAATCCAAGGTAATAGTAATAATACTATTATATATATTTATTAGATTATCGGCTTAAGCGGTTACACCGTTAATATAATTAATATAGCCATTAGTAAATATTTACATTATAGATATATTAATTAGAATATATTATTATAACTAAAAACTTAAGTTATAAAATCTCTTAATTAAATATCTTATTAAAAAGAATTTATTATATATTATTAATTATTAATACTTTATACGCTAAGTTTTATTCTAGGTAATAATTACTTTATAAATAACAACCTTTTAAAGGTAATAAATTTATATTAATTCTATTTTAGACTCTATATAAATAATAAATTTATATAGGTAATATTAACTAAGATTAACTAAACATCTATAAACTTAGAAAAGTATAGTAAAAGTAGTTATAATTTATAATTTATATTAATATTTATATTTAGCTACTAATAAGGGCTTAAAATCTAATAATTAGTAAATATATTTATATTTTTAATAGAAATTAAATAAGAAGCTCCTTACTTAATTTTACTTAATATTAAAAAATAATAATCCTTTCTTATAAAGTTAATATTAATATTATTTATTTATTCCTATTTATAACTTTAGACTTCTTTAAATTTATTTTAAAGTTTTTAAGAGGTATTACTATCTTTATACTAATTACTATATTTTAATAAGAGTTATTTTTTAGTCTAAATACTATTTTTTTACTAGAAGAGTATAGAGTATTATTTTAATATTTAAAAATAATTAGTTATATATTTAAAAAGTTTAAGATAACTTACTATACTTTAGAGTTATAGATAATAAACTAGAAATAAATAAATCTTTTATATTTTAGATTTATCTTTTTATACCTAAGTAATATATTTATAAGTATATTTAATAAGTAAAAGAATTATCTAATCTCTAGGATTTAATCTTAACCTATATAAAGCTTATCTAATAATAATTATATATAATATCCTAAATATACCTCTAGTTTATTTAACTTCCTTTTTATTATTACTAGAGATTATAAGTTTATAGTTAAGCCCTTAATACTATTAGCTAGAATAAGTATTCATTCTTATTTTAATAAAGGACTAGAATCATTATAGATTAAGCTTTTTAAATATTATTTATAAAGAAATATTAATATTATGTTTAACCTTCCTAATTCCTTATTATAGTAAATAACTCCCTATTATCTTATTCTAGGTTTAAAGGCCTATCTATATTTATTTTAAAGTTATTATTATATAGCTATATCCTTCTTAGTATTAAATAGATTATTGAATTATATAGACCTAAATATTAATATCTATTTATAATATTATCTTGTTGTCTTTAGGACTTCTAGAGGATCTTAAAAAGATTATAAAATTTTAGAAATCTCCTTTATACTTAAGCTACTAATAGGATAGGGGGATATAGTACTAGCCTTCTTAAAAAAATAATAATATCTATATACCTTTCTCTTAATATCATTACCTTAATAGTAGAGAGAGTAGAGGCGTTATAAGCCCCCTTAATAGAAGATTATATATATATAATATTAAAAAATAATATTATAAGCCTAGAGGCAGGTCGGATAAATGAACTATAAATAATTATTAAGTATAAGTTAGATAATTTTAGATAAAATAATATCTTAATTAAATAAATTCTTAAACTTATCTTCATCTACAAAAGTTTTTTAGATGAGTTTTTTCATGTTRYTATARAATAGTAGGTAGCYCTRRAGCTAYTARARTAGCTATAGAATAAACTTAATAAGTTTTAATAAAACTAGAATAACTCTATAAACTTATCTAAACTTATCTAAACTTATCTACGCTAAAAAAGCTTAAAAAATTTATATGCT
>KE598560.1:597471-611025 GCA_000444155.1 Cladonia macilenta KoLRI003786
TACTACTAGTACTATTAGTATTTCTAATAACTATTAATTATGTTCCTTTTTTTTTACTAGCGTAGATAGGTTTAAACTCTATARCTAAGTTTATAAGGCTATTCTATARTAGCTCTATCTAAGTATTAGTTAATTCTAAYACTAAATAGCTAAGATTAGATAAGTTTAAATAAGTAAATATAATTACTTTATTTAATCTTATTTAATCTCATCTAAAACTCATCTACAAAAAACATTTATAGATGTTCTTAGAACCTAGTAAAGATAAAAAGCTTAAATATACTTTTTATTAATATCTAGAATCTGAGCCTAAAGGTATCTATAGGTAAAAGGCTTTTATTTAATAATAAAAGGGATAAAGATTTCTCTCGCTAGTATAATAGGATATTATAAAGTATTATATTACCTCTTAATACTAATTATTAACAAAGGGTAGAGAGATCCTAGTTAAGATATAATATTATAATTATAAAACTTATTAAAGACTAAGCTTAATTAATAGTAATAATATTATTTATTAACTATATATATTTCTAGCTAGCTTACGTTAGCTTAACTTAGTCTTTATAGACTTAGCTTTTAAAGAAGTTAATAATAAAGATTTACTTAAAGTACTTTAATATAATAATATTATCTATAACTAGTAGATAGACTATATTTATAAGGCTATTATAACTATTATTTATATTAACATCTATAGGGACGTAACTTTAGACTCTACTTCTTTTAAGTACTCCTTTAACTATACTTACTATAATGTATAGCTTGTCTACTATAGCTTATAAAAGTTAACTAAGGCTCTTTCTTTACTATATAAATACTATCTACTTAAGTGTCTATGTACATCTACAAAAGTTTTTTATAGATGAGTTTTAAATGAGATTAAATAAAATTAGATAAAATAGCTATATTTATTTATTTAAACTTATCTAAACTTATCTATTTAGTATTAGAAAATATATTAGCCTTTCTATAGTTACTATAGCTATTATAGAATATATTTAGTAACTCTAGAATTATTTAAAAGTTCTTATATTAATAATATATTARTTATAATAGCTAGTAAGGTTACTTATAGTATTTAACTTATAAAGTATATATATATTAATACTTCTAAATCTAATTATATTAATTATATTAATATTAATTATAAYYTTATTATTAATATAAGCTTAAGTATAAATCTAAGCTTAATTACCTTATATATCCTATATATAAGATTTACTTAAAGTRTTRTATTAGATATAAAAATTATTATATTAAGTTTTATTTACTTTAGCTAAATATCCTATATAATTATTAAATAAATCTCTCTATAGTTTATTTACTTTATATCCCTTATATTTTATAATTACTAGAAGATATAATATAATTTAGTCTTATACTTATTTAGTTTCTATAAGATTAAAATAAGTATATATTATATTTAATTTATTTTAATATAGATCTTTTTTTTTATTATTAAGTCTTTTATTAGGTTTTATTAAACTTTTAAATCTAAAGGCTTTATTTATTCCTCTTTAGGACTAATATTTTTATCMTTACTATTAATTTCTTATAATATAGGGTTATTATTATTCTCCTTTTTATATATAGAGTTTAGTAAGTTAGATTTAGAAGGGCTTTTAATTTAAGTACTAGCTTAGGTATTAGCTAGGCTATTAACTTAAATATTAATCTAGGTATTAACTAAGCTACTAGTTTAAGTATTAACTAAGTTATCTACTTAAGTATTATACTAGTATCTATAATTAATCTAATTATTTATTAATTTAAGTAACTTATAGTACTCCTATTACTYTARTTATYTTTATTTATATATATATTAATATCTATAAAATCACTTAGATTATAATAGTTTAATTATTAATAATTTAAYTTTTTTTTATAATCTAAGGGAACCTTTTATTTAGAATATAATATTACTTTCTTTTAAATACTATTTATAATAATAAGCTATATATTTTTAGGGAAGACTTTCTAATTATTAAGGTAATATAAAAATAGTTCTATAATCTATTAATATTATAATATAAAGTAGTTTTAGATATACTATAAAAAACTTTATTATTAATAAATTTAGTCTTTTTTAAATTTTATTATAGCTTCTTAACTAGGCTTTATTTTATATATAATATATCTAATTATTATATATATAAAGCTAATTATATTTATTTTAAGTAGCTTAAAATAATATCTTAACTTCTCTCTTTTTATTAATAATTATTTTTTTAGATTTAAAGAATATCTTACCTATATACTTACTTAGAATTAGAGTTATAAATATTATTTTTTTAAGTTATACTATTATTAACTACTATTTAAATAAATATTAAAAAGTATACTATGCTTTTATTCTCTATAAGAAATAAATTATTATTTAAAAATTAATTTATATATACTTATCTCTTTATAGATATTAGCTATTTATAATAATCTTTTATATATATTTATACTTTAGATATAGTACTAGCTTAAAAARYYTTTAAAAAGTTAAATAACTATTAATATTAATATATAATATATTATATTTATTTTTTAAAATACTACCTTTCTTATTTTATAATTTTTTAGTTAAGGTTTAACTCTTTTTAAATACTTTAAATTTTAAAGGATTTATTTTTATAGTTATAATATAACCTCTTATAAATATATAATTTAAATATTATTATTAACCTAAGGACTATATTCCCTATTATTTATATTTATTATAATATATATAAGAAGCTCTAGCTTAGTAGTTTTAATTATTAATTTATAATTAAATATAAATATTAGTTAATTCTATATCCTATCTTTATTTTTTTTATTATAGGCTAGATATCTATCTTATATTATTTAATATTTTAGTATATAAAGCTTAAGGTTAAAACTTAAATTAAAAGATATTATAAAAAATAAAATTAAAAAAGAAGTATTACTAAAATTAAAGTTATTAATTAAATTTTATATTATAAATATTATATTATTTATAGATATTATTAATTATTTATTAAATAAAGAACCTTAGAGCTATATATATTAATAGTATATTAATAATAATAATTATATAATTATCTTATACTTATAAATATTATAAATTATTATTAAAGTTAATATTATTATTAATATTATAAATGTAAGGCCTCTTAGCTAGTAGTAGTTTATTATTTTAAAAGACTATATTAAGAGACTACTAAAAGTTACTTAATAATACTTATATAGTATTAATAAATAAATCTTAATATACTCCTTCTATATTATATACCTATAGAGGAGGTAGTAAATTATTAGATAAAAAGGTTAATTAAATAAAAAAAAAAATTAAAAAAAAAAAAAGATAAAGATAGTTAGAAATTAAAATAAATTTAATATAAAAACGCGTTATATACTAAGATAGGTTAGGATTAGTATAATAATAATTAATATCTCTTATTACTTATTTTAAGCTAGCTTATAAGCTAGCTTATTAGCTAGATAATAACTTAGCTTATAAACTAGCTTATTAACTAGATAATAACTTAGCTTATAACCTAACCTATAATCTAGCCTATAAACTAATTATAAAGTTATAGATTTTATCCTTATAACTTCTTTATAAAGTATATAGAATTTATTAGAGATAATTARATTACTTATATAAAGTATTCTAATTTTTAGTATAACTATTAAGTATTAAAACTATAAGRRRTAGCTTARTAYTCTTTATATAYCTTATCYTAAARTATAAATATATATATTTTAGCTATATATACTAATATAGCTTAAATACTAAATAGTAATATAAAATTATTATTAATATTTATACTTTTATCTAGTTCTACTAGAGGGGGGATATCTCTATATTATTATAATACTTAATATTTATTAGATAACTAGTTATTTATTTATTTATTATTTATTTTCTTAATTAATTTATTTATATCTCTTTTCTTATCTAAATTAGAAGGCTATATAGAAGAGCTTAAAATAAAAATAGCTTATTTAAAAACTATTATTAAAACTTTATAAAAAGTAATTATAGATTTAAATAATAAGGCTAATATTATTTCTAAAGTAACTTAATAAGATATAAAAATTATAAACCTAAAAATAAAGACTAAGAATAATAAGGATATAAATAAATAACTTTTTATATATAAGCTAGCCTATAAGCTAGTTTATAAGCTAGCTTATAAATTAACTTAATAAATTCTAAAACTTAATTTATTTTTTATTTATATTTTAAGTATATATTTTTAATTTATAAATCTTAAGACTATCTAATTACTATTACCTTATTATTTTTAATAAAATCYTTATTATAGATTTAATTATAYTTATTAAARRTAATCTAATTATTTACTATAAAAATATTATTATTAATTAATATAAATAACCTCCTTAAGAAAATATAGGCGTRATATAAAATATAAGAAATATTATATATATAGAATTAACCTAYCTATTATATTATTATATTAGCCTTTTAAGGCTAATACTTAATCTTTATTATTTTATAAATAAAGTATATTATCCTATTACTATACTACTTAAATAATTAGATAAAGACTTTTATATATATATTTATAGAGTTATCTTTATTAATTATACTACYTTTAATATCTTTYCTAGTATTAAATACTTAGAAAATTATATTTAAATAATTAATATAAGAATTCTATATTATTTTAGATAATTTTTTTAGTATTATCTTATTCTAAACCTAGATATAATTATATTATTATATACCTTAGTTTTTATTTTAGTTTAATTAATATTATATTTTCTACTTATTAAGTTATTTATTATTATTTATATCCTTCCTAAGTCTTAACTAGTAGGTTATAGATAGATATATACTTATAAATATATTATTTATAAGTTATATATTATYTTYTATTARGRATTAATAACYTATATTATTTTAATATTTATAATAACTTATTATTTTTTAATATATTTTATTATTAATTATAAAAGTTATTAATTTATATTAAAAGTCTATTAATTTTTTATTTAAATAAATATATTTTACTCTAAACTAACAGTTACTATATAGTAATTTATATTAAAAAATAATATTATTATTTATATAAAAGAGGGGTTATAAATACTAAAGGCTTAAATTTATTAGTATTTTAAAGATTATATTTACTTATATATACTTATCTTTATTAGCCTAAGTRATTTTCTTTAACTARRTATATAGTARTATATTATYTATTATAARAATATTTTATTATTATATATTATAGAGTAGGATTTATTTATTATATTTATAACCTTTATTTATTTATAAGAGGAAGTYTTTTAAGTTAAATTTATATATAATTTTTTCTTAGTCTAAATTAATACTAGGGGCACTATTATAATTATATATAAAATTAGGGATATAAGTTATTATATAAAACTTAAAGAAATTAAAATATTATTAACTTATTTATAGATCCTTTAAATAAGTATTTTTAAAAACTCCTTTTAATTTATTAATATTTTTAAAAACTATATCTATATACCTAAGAGTTTTATTAGTATAGGAGATATATATAGTAAAAATAATAAAATTAAGGATTATATAAAGATAAAGTAATATAACTTATTTAGCTTTAAAAAAGAAAGGTATAAATATTAAGATTATTTAATAAATTATAGYTTTTTATTTATCTTCTATCTACTACTTTACTTTACTAAAATAAAAGAAAAATTTTAGTTTAGGATATATTAGAATAGCTTAAAATTATTAATTAATAAAAACTTTTATTAATTTATTAACTTTTATTTATTTTTATTTTCCGGTCTTTATAGTAGCTATAGTAATATAAGTTAAATTAAGTCTAATCTCCTTAAAAATATATTTATATTATTTTAGGACCGCTATAATAATCCCTTTAAATAATTAATATAGGATATCTATAAATTAAGCATAATATATATTTAGATATTTATAGTACTATATAAAGTTCTATATTATATATATATCTATTATAATATTATTATTATTATTTATTATATTTATTAGTATAGTAAATATAGTATATTCCTTATTACCTTTATTATTACTATTAAGAATATTATCTTTAAAGTCCTTTATATCTAAATCTAAATTAAATAGTAGGCTATTAAATAATATTTTATATATTTTCTATCTCCTTATTTAAGCTAGGGTATATATATAGCTATAAAAAGGCTAATAAGACTATAGYCTCTYTTAYTAATTARGAGGAACTTAGTATATAGTATAATATTTCCTATTCTTAATACCTATAATTAAAACTTRTTCCTTATARTCGGCTATAAATCYTATAATAATAGGATAATAACTTTATATATATTTATTAATATATAGAATATTTATATTATTCTAACTAATATCCTTAAAGGCTAATCTTTATATTAATTAGTTATATTTAATAGCTATTATATTATAGCTTAAACTTATATTAAAAGATTTACCTTATAATAGTATAGTATATATAAGATTTTATCTTTTTAAAATATTCTTTCTTATACTTAATAATTAGAATCTTATTAATAAGAATAAATAAAGGTTAGATCTAACTCTATTAATATTTACTATTTAGATTCTTAATTATAATATATACTAGCTATATTACTATATCCCTATAATACTAGCTTAGTACTGTTTTATTARATAATATTAAAATAGGAATAATAATATTATTATTAGAGATCTTACTTTATATCCTTTACTACTAGTCTTTAATATATATCTTATTATAGACTTATAAGGCTAACTTATCCTTATTTAATCTAGCTGTATAATAGTATTCTAATATATATTTTAAGTTATTCTTAAATAATTTATAGTTAAGAAGAAAGCGAATAATATTTATAATATTATAATAATAGATTATATATCCCTACCTAGATTAATCTATACTATCTTTTATAGTAATCTTAATATTCACCTTATAAAAAGTATTATTTAGGATTCCTTATAAAATATTATATATCCTTTATCTTTACTACTTACTTATTATAAAGCTATATTTCTATTTCTAATTATTATTTATAATATTTATATAGTACTTATTAATTATTATTAATAATATTTTTATATAATAGAGCTAGCGAGTTAATATATAGTCCTTTTAGTCTTAAAAAGGCTAGAATTCTTAAAAGCTTATTAAATATCTATTTTACTTTATAAATATATCTTTACCTCTTATATAGGAATCTCTTTTTAATATTAATAATAATAATATTTTAGCCTCCTTTTTTATTTCTTACTTAAAGGTTTTAATCTTAATAGTAGAGTATATATATATAGATAATCTTATCTTATTATAATTAAAAAATAGAAAGGATAGTAATATTATTTAACTTATTATATATAATATTAAGTTTAGGGTAAGAGTAYTAAGTATTATAAGATCTTTAATAATAATATTTATTAATATAAGTAAAAAGGAGTTATTAATATATTAAGCTTCTCCTTAAGAGCTTTCCTATAAAAATAATAAATAAATATTAATAATTTAGAAAAGTCTTTATATTCTTAATATACTAAGTTATTCTTAGAATAATTATATTTCCTTAATTTAGAAGGGTTATTTTAATATCCTAAATTACTTAACTAAAAATATTCTTATAATAGACTAGGTTTACTTTATAGATTAATTTATTAAGTTATAAAATTTATTTAATAAAACTTACTACTAGCTAAAACCTCTTTATATAAAGAAGAATATAGATTCCTATATTTATAATTCTTAAGATATTATAATAGTAAGCTATATCTATTACTATTATATAAATAAGAATCCTAAGGATATTTTTAATAATTAAATATTATAAACTAAATTATAAGCTAGGTTATAAGTTAAGTTATAGACTAAATTATAGGCTAGGTTATAAGCTAGGTTATAAGCTAGGTATTAATCTATAGCCTTAAATTATCTAAGATATTAGCTTAATATAGCTAGTCCTCCTTCTATTAATAATTATAACCTATTAATAATATTATTAGTTTAGTAAGCTATTTATATAATAACTTTTATTAATTTACTATAAAGAAGCTAATACTAATAATAAAATAATAATTATAATATAAAAAGAATAGGTTTTTAAGAAATTTTAAAATTCTCTTTTATATAATAGCTACTAGACTATTTATTATAATAATTCTTTATATATAGAACTTAGYCTTTAACTAAAATARTATATARYTATAAAGCTTAATAATTATTATTATTTAAAAAGTTTATATTAAACTTAATTAGATACTAGCTATTATATAAGATTAAATTAAATATATAGAGGTTAACTATTCTAATAAAGATTTAAAAAAATTAAGTATCTATATATATTACTTTTAATTCTATTATTATTTTTTAATTCTTTTAAGAGAAGTTTTATTAATAACTTTATTTATTAATTACTATATTATTTATAAGAAGCTATATCTTAAAACTAGCCTTAGATAATCCCTATATATATAGGTATTAATAAGAAAAAGATAAATAATTAATAAAGTAGTAATATTAAAATAAAATAAAAAAAAAGAGAAGTTAAGATCTTATACCTATATAATAAGTTAAGTATATATTAGAAAAGAGGTAATAATAATTAATTTATTATTAATTTTTATCTAACTCCCTTTTTTAACTCTATTTTTTAATTAAAAGTTATATAATAACTCTAATAACACCTAATATCTTAATAAGTTAATAAGAATAATAAATAATTCTTATATAAAAAAATCTTTATATTTCTTAAGATCCTTAATTAGGAATATACTTAATACTAATATATTATTATTATCCTATAGAAGATAAATAGAACTAGTAAAAATAATAAGAATATATAATAATATAAAGGCTCCGCCGTTATAATAGAGCCTTTAAGAGTTAAGTAATAATAATAATAAAATTTTTTATTTATTAAAAGGTTTAATCTAATTAGCTACTTTTTATTTTATATATACTTTATAGTATATATTATATTTAACTTTATTAATTCTCTTTTTAAGATTATTAATCTTTTTAATTAAAGAGGAAGGTATCTTAATCTTAGCCTACTTAATTATAATCTTTAAGAGTATAATTACTTTATAATTATATATAATACTATTATCTATTTATTTAATTATAAATAGTTAGATAATATCCCTAATCTTATTAATTATTATTATAACTTTAAGAGTAATCTTATCTATCTTATTATCTAAAGCCTTTTTTATATAAATATTATATTTCTTTATAAGCTAGGAGATTAAATTTTAATATAATAAATAATATAAGCTTTTTARATYTAAYTAAGCTACTTCCTTAATAATTATTAATACTAATTATAAGTCCTTAAGTAAATATTCTTAAGGTATATCTATAATAAACTACTTTATTAGAATATATCTTATAGGACTAAGTAAGGCCTAACTAAAGATTATATAATAGATTTATTAAAAAATAAAACTAGTTATTAATCTTATATAAGAATTTTATAATAGGATTTTTTTATTTTCTAAGTTAATATACTTTATTACTATAGATATTATTAAAATAGATTATAAGATATAAATATTTTTACTTTATTATATCCTTCTTACTAGGCTTCTTAGGCTTAGACTTAAGCTAAGTATAAGTCTTATTAAATTTAAGCTTTAAAAATATTATTATATATTAACTTATAAATAGAAATTATTATAAATATTATAATTTTATATAGAAATTTATATCTATTTTAAGGACCTCTTATTTTATATTAGTAAGCTTATAATCTTTTAATCTTTTTAACTTTTTTATTTTATATTATATAATCCTAAGCTTTATATTAAAGGGAGATTTAAATATAAATTTCTTTAATAAGATTATCTTATTAAACTTTTTTATTTAAGTTTATATTAATGCTATTAGGAGGAGAGTAAGGTTAATATTAAATTTAAATATAAACTTTATTACTACCCCCTACTCTTAATAAGGATATTATATAGGATAATATTTTTATAATAAGTATTATATATTAAGTACTTATAGATTTTTAGAGATAATAGTTAATAAATTAAATATAATATTATTACTATACTTAATTTAAAAGATATTTAATATTATTTATAGCTTAAATAAAAATATTAATAAGATAAGACTAAAAGATATAAGTTATAATTTAAAAATATTAATTAATATTTAACTACTCCTTAAATAAGGATAATATATTTTAATATATTTTATCTTATTACTTTTTATTTTTTTTTAGTTTTTATTTATCTTTATAAGAAGTATCTAGTAGGTAGTAATAACCTAATACTTTTATATTAAAATAATAAGCCTTTATATAAAAATAATATCTTTTAAATCTTTATAATTATTATTAGCCTTAATAAGCTTATATATAATATTCTAGTTAATATTACTTACTAATTTAAGTATATACTTCTATTTTAATAATATTTATTAGTCTTTAAAAACTATTAATCTTAGATCTTAAATAAGGGTATTATTAAAAAACTTATATTATTTAATAATTTATATTCTTATAACTTAGACTACTTAAGAAGACCTTAACTATAAGATTAAAATCCTCTAAATTAAATTTTATAATAATTAGCTCTATTAATAAAGATAGCTACTAAATTATAAAATCTTTATTAATTTTTATAATCTTTTTATCCTTTAAATTATCTTTTAGTTTAAGGTTATACTTAGAGTTAAATAGTTTAATATATAATCTATAATAAACTCTAATAAGTTAAAGAAAAAAACTAATATAATTTAAATTAAATAAATATAATAAAGATAGCTAGACTTTTTTATATATAATATTATATARRGAYTARTARRCTACTAGTAAATTTAATTTATATATATTTAAATATTTAAGAGTAGYRTATTAATAATAATATAAYTTTTTAAGTAAATATTTAATATATTACTTTCTTTTTATTAGAATAGTTAAAGATAATATATAAAGACTTTTTTTATCTAAAAGAGGAAAGGGAAAGTATTAAATTATTTATATATAGATTATTTAAAATAATAATATAAATATCTATCCTAATAAGAATTTTAATAATAATATTAATCTTACCTTAAGTATTAATATATAGTTTAGTATTAATATAGGAGTAGTTATTAAAGTAAGTTAAAATTATTATTTTATTTACTCTTTTTTAATTTATATTATTATATYTTAAGCTACTATATAGCCTATAAGTCTTTAATAAGAATAAAACTTATAGTTTATAAAAGATTAGCTAAGATATTACTAGTAATTTTATTATAAACTAAAAAAATAAATTCCTTTACTTTAATAAGAAGCTTATTTCTATTCTTATCCTTTATATTAACGCTCTAAATAAAACTAATAAATATAAGTCTTTATTCYYTATCYTATATCTTCTTATTAYTAARAYTAACCTTTTYTATATACCTAATATCCTATCTATTAGATATAAATAGCTAATAGAACTAATATTATACTTATAAAAAGAATTAAACTATTTAAAAGTAATAAAGGAAATAATAATATAAAATAGATAATAATATAATATAGGGTAAGTAAAATATAAGTAAGAAATATAAGTAAATAAGATAAATATAAAGCTAGCTAAATAATAATAAAAAGAAGGTTATAGATATAAAGTTAAATAATAAGAAATAAAATTTATTAATAATTTATTAATAAGTGAGTGCTTAATAAGCTAACACTTAAACTAATATATATATAAGCTCTTAGACTAACTTATAAGCTATATTAAGGCCTTTCTTATAAATTTATATATAGATTAGAGCTAGCTAGCTTATACCTAGACTAATTTATATATATAATAAAGTTAGTGTGTTTATAAGCTAGGTTATAAGCTAGCTTACTTATAAGCTAGAATATATACTAGATTATATAGACTTATACTTAGAATTATATATAGCTAGATAATAAGCTAGGTAATAATAAGCTAATTAATAAATTAAATTATAAGCTAACTTATATATATAATAGAGCTAGTGTATTTATAGGCTAAGTTATAAACTAACTTATATATATAGTAAAGCTAGCACGCTTATAAACTAGGTTATAGGCTAAAGCTTATTTATAAGCTAGGTTATAAGCTAGGGCTTATTTATAAGCTAAGTTATAGGCTAGCTTATATATATAATAAAGCTAATATATTTATAAGCTAGGTTATAGGCTAGTTTATTTATATAATAAAGTTAGCTTACTTATAAGCTAAGTTATAAGCTAAGGCTTATTTATAAGCTAAGTTATAATCTAGCTTATTTATAAGCTAGGATATAAACTAGCTTATATATAAACTAAATATTAATTATTTATATATTAAAGTTAAGTTATTTATAGGCTGAAGTTAAGTTATTTATAAATTAGAATTTAATTATTTATAAGCTAAAGTTAGATTAATTATAAATTAAAATTAAATTACTTATAAGCTAAAGTTAGGTTATTTATAAACTAAAGTTAAATTACTTATAAATTATAGTTAGATTATTTATATATTAATATTAAGTTATTTATAAGCTAGGTTATAAGCTAGGTTATAAAYTAAYTAYTTAATTTTTARAYTTAATAAAYATARGGTACTACCTTAATATATATAATATAGAGGTTATATAGTAAGAGCCTTATAATTATAATATAATTATCCCTTTAAAGTATAATAGATAAGTATAAAGTTATAAATATATATAAAGTTAATAAAYTTAAAARTACYYTTTAATATACTTAATACCTATATATTATAATAGAATATAATATAAGATATACTATAACTTAAATTAGATAGTTATTCTTAATTTTTTATTATTCTTATTATCCTTACTATCTTTATTATTATTATTAATTTTATAATCTTTAATAAGTAGTTAAAAGGCTTTTTTAATAATCTTTATTTATAGTTTTTATCTCCTCCTTATTATATATTCCTTTATATTATCCTTTATAAGGAATCTYTATATATAGTATAGCTCTCTTTAATTAATATAATATATTTATATTATAGCTTAGTAATTATTATTATTAAAAAAATYTATATTAAATTTAACTAAATAATAGGCTTTATAGAGGGTTAAGCCTATTAAGTARAGGTTRYTTAATATAATAAARATTTATAATAGTTTAGAATTTAGATTCTCTTTCTATAAAATTAATAATATATTAAAATCTTYTTAAAAAAAGTTTTATTAATAATCTTACTTTTTAATTAATATCTTATTATAAATATAATATATCTTAAAACTAGCCTCAGACAGTCTCTATATATATAAGTATTAGTAAGGAAAAGATAGATAATTAATAAAATAATAATATTAAAATAAAATAAAAAAAAAGAAGAGCTAAGATCTTATACCTTATTAATAAACTAAGTATATATTAAGAAGGAGGTAATAATAATTAGTTTATTATTAACTTTTATCTAACTCCCTTTTTTAATTTTATCTTTTAGTTAGGAGCTTTATAATAACCTTAATAATACTTAATATTTTAATAAATTAATAAGAATACTAGGTAGTTTTTTCTTAAATAGATTTTAATACTTTTTAAAATCTTTAATTATAAAAGTATTTTCTAATAGCTTTCCTTCTTTATTAAATAGAAAATAAATTAAGCTAGGAAAGTTAATAA